>DF244989.1:0-21748 GCA_000507305.1 Breviolum minutum Mf 1.05b.01 | reverse complement strand
AGTAGTAGGGCTACATTTGGTTTTCTAAAGAGAGCTTTTGATGGTTAACTGAAGGATGAGTGAAAGCTCAAGATTCCCAATTGAAAGCCAAGGCCCCTTTTGAGGCATTTTGAACTCCCAGTGATCCTTTCTGACTTTCCGAACTTTCAGGACCGACCTGAAATGCTGAACCTCCTTACGACAAAAATTGAGAGCGATAGACCTGGAAGATGAGGAATCCAACATCGTGATGGACAGGAGGATGCTGACATATACCCGTTGTGGCGCTCATGAAAGCATGACTGAGACCTTGCAATAGATGGTTCTGATGGTTAAGGCGAAAGGGTTTGATGAAATGGAGGTTTGAGAAAACTTCACTCCCCTGCGAGAGAGGATGAAAAAAAGTTGCGTGTTTTGCTGCAGAATCATTTCCAAAAAAACAGCAGTGTGTCTATTTTTCCAAGTTGTTCGATCTTGCAACATGTTTCATCGGACGTATGCTATGAAAAAAACCAGACTGTGTTGCATCATTGCTCTGGTGGAACTGCTTGCGGCTTTGAAGGATGCCAAAAGAGAGGGAAGAGTGACGAAAGGGCACACAGCACCATTTTCCCTTGCAGCAATTTCGACATTTCTGGGAGACTTTGAGGGTTCGTTCCTAACGATTTCTTTGAGATACCAGCAGTAGTGTGGACACTTCATTCAACCCACAGCTGTGCATCCCACATCCATCCATCTGTCCATCCCAAGCCTCGACGCTCTGATGGGATTTTTGGGAACGCCTGGCAACAGGAACTCCCAGGCAGAGGGTGAAAACCAGGGATTTTTTCAAAGGACTCATGACTCATGAAATCTGGCAAAAAGTCGACCCAAATCAGGATCCACTCTGAATTTTGGGTGGGTCCCAAGCAAAGTAACTTTGTCAAGATTGCCTTGGCCTTGATTTGGCAATGGCGACGTGATTTGAATCTTTCATTTATATGGCCTTTGATGACTTTTTGGAGACTCAAACCCCGCAGGTTGGCTCGACAGAGTAGGGAAAACTGTGTGGGCGACCATGAAAGCTTTGGTGCAAATCAGGGCTCACTGTCATCAAAATAGGAACCAATATTGATGGGAGGGACGATGTCACATGACAAAATGACAAGCTTCAATCTAAAAACAGTTGAAGCTCTAAGTTGTTTTAGTTAGTTAGTTGCTGTTGTTGCGGGATTTTGTTTGGGTGGTTTACCCTGTCCTTTCGCGGTGACCTTTTTTTGGTGCCTGAAGCCTAACCGCCGCGTTTCGTGGCCCTCGCTATGAAACGCAAGCACGACGGTGACTCCGACCTCACTGACCTGCGCAAACGTGCGGGAGAATTGGTGGCTCGCGCCGGCCTAGAGAATGGTGAGGTGAAGGAGCAGCTCGTGGGTTGATGGTTCAGAAATCCGTCGAGAAAGCCAGTTGAGGTTGGTAGTTTATCCCATTATTTAAAAAGGTTTTTATACATCCCAGGTGGTGCAGGATTTCTTCCATCAACAGGATCATGAGAAAATAAGATGATTTTTGTTGATCAAAAAAAACGCATAAGTAACTTACTCAGCCAAGCAGGCTAATCCGGCTGAAAACTTTTGTGGATGAATAAAAAGAATTGGTAGGAAACATGTCAGTTGTGATGACTTTTATTTCATAGTCCTTTTATTTCTGAGTGAGAAAATGGTTTGATTTGATAGATGAGGATTCACTCGGGATGGAGGTCTTTGGAGATCGTCTGAAGGAAATTGTCCAAGAGTCGTTGGACCCAAAGGTAAGAGGCTCACTTTACGGGTAGTATTTGAGGCATAGTACATACATTGCTGTTGCTGTTGCTGTTGTTGTTGTTGTTGTTGTTGTTGTTGTTGTTGTTGTTCTTGTTGTTGCTGTTGCTGTTGTTGTTGTTGTTGCTGTTGCTGTTGCTGTTGCTGTTGCTGTTGCTGTTGCTGCTGCTGCTGTTGCTGTTGTTGTTGTTGTTGTTGTTGTTGTTGTTGTTGTTGTTGTTGTTGTTGTTGTTGTTGTTGTTGTTGTTGTTGTTGTTGTTGTTGTTGTTGTTGTTGTTGTTGTTGTTGTTGTTGTTGTTNGTTGCTGTTGCTGTTGCTGTTGCTGTTGCTGTTGCTGCTGCTGCTGTTTTGTCTGTTGTTGTTGTTGTTGTTGTTGTTGTTGTTGTTGTTGTTGTTGTTGTTGTTGTTGTTGTTGTTGTTGTTGTTGTTGTTCATGTCATGTTGATCTGTGCCAGGCTTTATCCAGATCTATTGTTTTGGATGTGAGCATGAAAATCCATAGACCAGATCAATCAGGCAAAATGAAAGCCTATAGACTTGCCAGAACAAAAAATCATTAAAAATCATCCCCATTTTTTCTCGATTGATTCGAAGAAGAAAAGCCACACATCGAGATAATTTTCGCCCCTTGAGGAGTTGTACCGAAAATTGGTTTCGGAGTTTCTAGAAGCTGGTGGGCCAGCAGATGACCTGATTGTGAAGATTGGTTGCCAGTTCTTTGGATGTCCGGTCGGTTCCAAAGCCTCACAAGGTCCCATTTCAGAATGTCATGTGGAAGGTGCCAAGTTATTGGACTTTGATTACTTAGAGAAGTTCATGATTGAATGCTTCTTAGCATCTGGATGCCCTGAGAAAGAGGCCAAAGTCTCTGCCAGAGTGTTAATTGAGGCTGACAAGAGAGGCATTGATAGCCATGGCATTGGACGATTGAAGTCCATCTATTTGGACCGCATCAAAAATGGTATCTTGAAACCCTATGCACCTATTGAAATTGTGAAGGAAACAGCGACTACAGCCCTTGTAGATGGAAACATGGGTATGGGTCTCTATGTTGGACCTTATTGTATGGACTTGGCTATTTCCAAAGCTAAGAAGGCAGGTCTGGGCTTTGTGGCTTGTCGGAATAGCACCCATTATGGCATCGCAGGCTTCTACACGAGCATGGCTTGTGACCGTGGTTGCGTTGGCTTTGCTGGGACCAATGCCCGACCTTCCATAGCTCCCACCTTCGGGGTGGAGCCCTGCATGGGCACCAATCCCTTGTGCTTCGGTATCCCTACAGATGAACCCTTCCCTTTCGTGATTGATTGCGCAACCTCCATTTGCCAACGTGGAAAGATTGAGAAGTATGCTAGACTTGGCATGTCCACCCCTAAAGGCATGGTCATTGACAGCAAGGGAGAGGAACGTACAGATACCGAAGGCATTCTGAAAGGAATGGTGAAAGGGGAATGTGCTCTATGCCCTCTGGGAGGCGCGCCATTTTTTTTGTGGGGTCTGCTTTGAGGATCATCCCAGTTAGTAAGTGGTTGGGATCACCACCATTTATAAGCCATGAATTTCGGCCATTTGGGAGGGGTCCCACAAGCCAATCCCTAGGGGACAAAAACGATCATCATGCTTCTTAAGCACTGACGTGGACCCGTCCTGGGATGATCCAGGTGATCCTCTAGGGACGTCAAGGGTGGATCCTTAAAGCCTCATGGTGGCCGAATGCTGACGAATCGTCGAGGTTGTTTCACCTCACGAAGAATAAAGTCAACGAATTACGAAACATGAGCTTTTTGTTGTTCTCAAGGATAAAATATACCGCACTTGGCTCCAAGTTTTTATTGACAGCAACTGATATGTCATGGAATTCACGAACCCAAATTTCATCAGTAATTCTACAATCCCTTCCTTACTTGATTCTGCTGACCTCCGAAATTTGCCAGCTAAAAAAAGACATGTTTTCTTCATCAATCATTTGCGTTGCCAGGCGTGGGAGATGAGTTGGGTGGTTACAAGGGCTACTCTTGGTCCGTGGTGGTGGAACTTTTGAGCATCGCTTTCCAAAACGGTGATTTTGGTCCCAAGCTCACGGGAGTTGATGCTCAAGGCTGGGAGTGGTGGAGTTGTTGTGTCGATTGATTGGGTTGTTGGCTGTTGATGGTTTCAGCGGTTCTGCTTTTTTGGGTGTGAAAGGTTTGAGAGCAGAAATGAATTAATAGCCAAAGTGGAGGGAAATTTGGAATTTGTATATGGACTTTTTGTGAAGAATAGCGGGGGGGAATGTAGGTACCTATATAGTAGGAGTTTTTTCTTTTGCCTTTGAGGTTTGGCTTTGTTTGGATCAGTCAATTTCCACATCAGGAAAACCAGCACCAATGGCTTTGGGCCACTTCTTCCTTGCAATCGACGTTGAAGCGATCTGCGATTTGGAGGTGGGTCCCAATGGGGGCGATGGGTGGTCACGGCCACTGCTGTGTTTCCGATGATGTGAGATGGGTTGAGATGATTTTTTCGACTTGATGATGATAGCAACAGGAATCGGAACCTTTTGACCTTGTTTTTTGTGCGCAAACATGGGGAATATCCATTCTCCTGTCCAATGACTTTGGGGGACAACGTCGCATTGAAGCACTTTTCTGAACTCCGGAATCTGGTTCTTCAAAAGCAGCACTAGAGACCTTAGTGGACAACTTGAAATCAAACTGAGCATTGCGTTGCCCACTTGGGCACTTCCTCGTTCCTCTGCAGCTGCCAGGTCTTCAAGAAGAAGTCGGGTGATTTCCTGCGATATTTGCGCAACTCGGCCAAGGATCCCAATGGTCCTGGACGAATTTGGACAGCAGGCGAGGCTGAGAATGCATTTCGCAAGAAGCGAACGGCTGAAGGTGGGGAGGCTGTACATGGAAATTTGGAATTCCAAATGGGTCATTTGGGTACATGAAATCTATGTGCGAGTCGAACAGATGGAAAAGAGTTGGAAAAAGGGTCTTTTGGCCAAGCAGCTTAGGGGATTTCATGCAATCTTGATTGCTGCGTTGAAGTAAGAGACCTTCTATAGAATGCTGTTCACCTTAGACTTTGTGATTTTAAATAACTTGAGCAAAATTGAGAGATTGGGTGGTATACATCATCGCCACCCACTTCACTCGCAATCACGGTTTTTTCTGAAAACATTTTTCTATCATAAACATCCCATCGTCCTTGGAAATTCTCCATCTTTTCCCTTTAGATGTAAGCTACCTTGATGATGACGGACGTCTTGTGTTTGTAGCAGGTGGTGTGATGGTGGCCCCTGCGTTGCTGAAGGAGATGCAGGTTCTGAGAGACAACCTTCCAGGACTAAAGAAGAAGTACCCAAAGTTTTGTTTTGAATGAGCTGCATGTGACCAGAAAGAGAATGGTGATTTTTCTTGCAACATCATATTCTTGATTTGTATTGAATTCAACAGATATGACAAAACTGTGAGTGTGGGTCTGCCAGTTCCATTCAGCTCACTTGTGCAGAAAAAACGTGAAAGCTCTACATGCTTTTGCCGTGCGGCGCAACTTTTAAGGGAGGCCCCCTCAAATTGAGGAATCCCTCATATTGAGGAATCTCATCTCCTGTTGCACTTCAGGGATCTTTGGCAAGGTAGTGCTTCATGCACGTGCTTGCCATAGTGAATCTCCGCTGGCCGCATCTGCCACAGTTTCATAAGTTCGTGCTACGGTTCCATGACGTTCGTAGAAGGTTAGCCAAGGAAAAAGGTCCGGGGGTGTGTCATTTCCGCGGTTGGAAACATGAGCAACGAAAAAAACCCTGGTTGTTTGGCGTATATAGGGGATTCACTACCCAGCTATCTGGGGATTATAATAAACCATGAAAATGATCCCTATTAAACGACCAGGCTAATGGAAAGTAAGAGGGTTTTTTTCGTGGCTCACATGATCTGCATCGAAGATGTGTGAACTCTCGAGGGTTTGATTCTGTCTTGAGATGAAGAGTGCCATTCGCGCCAGGCAAACGAGAAGCAGACTGCGAGAAAAATTGCGGATGCAGCGGACGCATGGATTTCATGAAATGTGAAACTGTTTTACGATTGAGCTTCAAGAAGAGAAGCTCTGATTTCCGAATAGATGCAACGTAACATTACCTTTGTTAGAGGACACTGGCATACGACTTTTTTTTCAAGTTGCACGATTTTAGCAAAGATGTCAATTTGTGGACTTTATTGCTCACATGACTAGGTGGTGATTTCAAATATTTTCTATGTTCATCCCTATTTGGGGAAATGATCACCACCTAAAAAAAATGCAACCACCAGCTATTTGGAAACCCAGAGACATTTTTCAAAAATGGGTGGGTGGCAACAAAAAAAACCACGATGAAATCAAATCTGTCGTTGTTTCATTCGCTGCTCGGCTCGAAGATTTCTGGTCCCGGTTTTTACCAGACCGTGCGGGGGGTTGGTTCGGTTTTTCGCCTTGGATCCGAGGTGAAGGCTGGGAGTGCTTCAGGGGGGTCATTGAATGGGAGATTCCTGGAAGTTTAACAGCGAGTTGGGACCCTTTTTTTGCAAACATGATTTTTGAGGGGCGAGCTGTTAAACCTTTGGGGGTGTTCCCATTTTGGTGGAATCAAAGTTGATACACATCTATGGTAATTTAGAAGGATTTCCAGTGAAATAACAATGCATGAAGTTTGGGTTGGTGTCATATTTCATGACCCTTGTGATTTGGTCGATGTTTTTCGGTCCCCATGATAACCTAAGGTGATTCGAAGGAATCGATGTTTTTTCAAACAAACCCATGGATTTTGTGAGAGTTGCTGGGTTTCTTGAGTGGCAATCCCCTTTTTCTATAAAAATCATCTGGTGATCATATCTTCAGCTATCAGCTAATTCTGAAAAACAAATCCAAACCTCACAACCTATGGGACGATGCTCACCTATGAAGATGTGGAGCTGGAGAACTCATCATCAGATCCTTCGCAAGAAGTACACCGATCGAAGTACCCTAAGAGCTCACCCCTGAAACGTTGCCTTCCCAATAGGAGAGGAGTCTTCCAACCAGCATTTTTCAGGGACTTTCGCTGTCAAACAGGGGTCATTAAATTACCCAATTTCGGGGGGGAATCCAACAATGCAAATCAATGGTGATTTTGAGGGATTGACCTTATTTTCTTATTTTTTGTGCATGAAGTTTGGGTTGGTAATATAATGACCCCTGTTAAACTTCGGGGGGTTGGTACCATGCCTTCACCACGGGCGATGGCTTTTCCAAGGCCTCGTGGGAAAGTGGCGATGGCTTCGATGATTCGACCAGATCGCGCAATCCTGAAACGCCAGGAAGAGGTGGCGCAACCAAAACTGGGTAACGTATTTCCTGAAAAAAACATGGTATCCACCCCAAGCAATGACTTTTTTTTTTGTGAATTTTTATGCCAATTTTTGGGGAGATGATCCAATTTGACGAGGATTGTTTTTAAAATGGGTGGCTCAACCACAACCTACTGGACCTACTGGTAGAAAAAATCAGTGAAGCTGAGTAGCTTGGTTTTGTTGAAAAAAAACCGTATGAAAGCGGTGCTGCTAGGTTGCGTCAATGCCACAAAGAAACACATTTTGCAAAAACTCGACTTTTGGTGTCATTTTTGGGGAGGATAAGAATGGTAAACAAGTGAGCATGAAGATGGGTAGGAAACTAATGGAAGTCAATCGAAAGCAGTGGCAGACCCCATCCGACAGATCTCCTGTGTAGGAGTTTCAATATGAAACACGAGTTGCAAGTCAATTGGAGCGATTCAAAGCACCTTGGCAGCAAGGACCATGGTTTCCATCGTTGCGAAACTGTTTCCAAGTCGAAGTCTCATCTCAGCATTTCACCACGCACCACTCAGGTGGAACAACAGAAGGGCCATTGGGAGAACCGAATGATGAACGTCATTCGCGGCAATCGCGTGAAAAGCAAGGCAGGGCTACTCTAATTGGAAACCACTGACATGTGATGGGATCATGGAAGATAACGCAATTTCATGCAATTTCGAACAAAAGGACTGCTTTGAGTTTTCAGTACAACTTGCGGACGATCACTGAACATACATTTTTGACATCAAGTGGTATACAAACTAGTTCAAGAATGGATGGCTTTTATCACTGATGTTGCGGTGGAACCCACACAGACCTGAGACCTGTGAAGATGTCGCAGGTTGCAGCACTTCAGGCTCAACAGCAAGCCCAATTGCAGGCGCTGCGAAATGTGGAAAGTCGGTCTTTTCAAAGGCTGAGAATTCCTTTCGAAATATGGTGATTCAATAAAGGTACTCTTCACGACATTATTTTTTGCCTTGGAATATGCTAATAGAAACTGGCTTGCTCATTTTTCCAACCCACAAAGGTCGCATTTTTCCAGGCGCAAGACAAGAGTAGTTGATAACACTAACTTTTTAAGCCCCTTGCCAAACGTGGGTCACACCGGGGCAACTGCTAGCGTTCACCCGGGGGGTATATAGTTTGAGCTTCCGTGGATGGATGTGTGGAATTCCGAAAGTAGGTCGTCGGTACATAAGGTATACAGTGTTGATAGTTGCCCCAATATCTATCGTTACCAATATGCACTGATAGATCAACATTTACACATGATCTTTTTCTGGTTTCGCACTCCCGAAACCGCAACAAAGGATATTTTGGTAATTTCCATGGTAGAACATGAAACCTGCAAACGGGTCCACTTCAAGTGGCATTTTTCTACAGGGTTCTGCCCCGCCACCTGACAGGAGCGACGTTACAAGTTGGCCAAGAAGCTCTCAGATGAGATGAAGGTGGCGTGGAAAAAACTGGTGACCTGGTGTTGATGGTTCAGAAATCTCAAGGCCAATCACCTGGGATGGTGAAACCTTATAAATAAATATAAATAATGGAATTTCAACTACCTTTCCCCTCAACTGGTCAACTGGTTTTCTCGCAGGATTTCGAACGAATCATCGGTCACAGTATGTCTTCACCGAAGTATCCATGCAAAAAAGGAAGTTTGCATCGGCAAAATGTCGGCTTCACCAAAAAAAAAAGGGGCTGTTTCTTGGGGAAAGACCCCACAACTTCACATCAACAACCTTCACTGGCGACTGGCTACATTTGGCCTGGAAAACCAGTTGCTGTTAATCTCCATCAACTTTACCCCTGAAACCAGCCACAGTTGCCTTAAAAAATGGTACTTTCCTATGTTTTCCAGGTATACGCCTTAAAATATGTGCCGTTGTGCAACGAAACTCTCATCCGTGGATGTCGGTGTGACACTGAGCTGAAAGTTTTGATGCCCTGCAGGGATGGCAAAAGGAGATGGTGGAATGCGAGGAAACACCCGCCCAGCGCATGGAGCGTATGTCTGCCCTGGTCTTAGGGCGGACTTGGGTGGGATGGATACGATGGGTGAACCTTCTGTGTTCCTCAATTTTACAATCAGGAAGGCTCCCCAAGCTAGAGTTTGTTCAAGCATGTTAGTTATTAAAGACTTCACTTCAATCAATATGATGCTTCCCAAACCCATCCAATCCCATAGGATCCAAGGGACGATTGTATATTTTCCTACAAAACCCATAAAAATCAATCATTCCTGTAGGTAAATATACAATCGTCCTATGGATCCTATTGGGGCATGGTTTCCTATAAAACTATAAAAGAAGACATCCAATATATTGGAATGGTTTCCAAAAACAAAGGTAACTATTGGAATGGTTTCCCATGGATCCCATATACCATCCAATGGTTTCCTATATAAAAGTGAGAATCCATCAAAAATTGAATGGGACCTTACCAACGGACCCCTAAGTAAGTTGCTAGAGCTATTAGATACTCAGGTTTAGGGGTCCGTTCAGTGGGTCCTGTTGGAGATTTCTTGGAGAATATGATTTCAAGATGATGATGGGGTATCGGTTGATAGCATCCCCGAGGCCCGTGCCTATGAGCTCAAGAAACGTCGTGAGGATCTCCGTGGAAAACGGGGGGTTGGTTGGAAGGGTTGGTTCAACACATTCGCCCCTAAAAATAGGCAATCCCAAAAGGAAACTAGTCTTCCAATCACCAATTTTCCGGGGCTATGTTAAATTTCGGGACGGTAAGTTGTTTTTCTCGAGTCAAAGTGGAGTTGATAAACAGTTTTTTGGTGGATGGTCAGGAAAGTCTATTAGTCAAGATGATTTTTTTGGAGTGACGTCGAGTTTCGCACGGTTGACCAGGACGAGCGAAAGGCAGTTGTCCAAGAAAAGCTTTATCAGCAATGGAGAGCAGGTAGGCATAGATTCTTGCCATCACCTGGGACCTGGGACAAAACTACTCTCAGAATTTCGTCAAAACACAATAAAAACATGTGTTTTTCTAAACACTTCTCATGTTTTTGTTTTGAACAGACAGTGATGCAAGCAAGCATATGTCAGTTTTTTTCTTTAAACTTTGGCACCAGGTATTGATGACCTGCGGACGATGGACTCCAAAATTGTGGAGTTGCAGACCATTGCAGACAGGCATGGGGGAGTTGCAACGTTGGTTGTTCACTACAAATCCCGCTGCCATTCGTCATTGAAGGGGGGCCAAAGCAATATGTTTGTTTGCATGACGACCCGGACCCGACCAAACCATTTAATCATTTGTGCGTGGTATTTTGAATAGAAAGCTTAGAACAAAATGATCGATTGCAGGAAATTAACAGATATGTGTCACACGTGATATGAACTACAGATCTTGGGTAGTTCTCCTCCCTCAGAAAGCTCCAGTTGCTTTTCGGATTGTCAGAGGGTTGCCCCTCCCAAAAATCCTGCGAAAACGGTGTGTCGATTTCCGGCACCGCAGGGACTTTCAATTGGATGACAAAGCCCTCCGCAAAGCAGAGGTTGGAACTCTTCAACAAAAAAACGTGTCAGACAATGATTTTTGACAGTTCTTGCCAGCTTGACCGGCTGACCAAAGACAAAACGATGACGACACAAAACATGGTGACCATGATGTCAAACAAACCCCCAAACTTGACATCTGAAGGAGAAAGGCATTGACGACTTCTATGCGAAGCTTTGGTTGCCAAGCTGCAGTTGATTGATAAGAAGTGTCGAAGCAGGGATGTCTATTCGAACCCTGACTAGATGAAATCAAAGGATATGAGGCCATTCCAATCCATTCCAAGTCACATCTGCTTTCCCCAAATTCCCTGCAATTTTTGTTGATGCGAAAACTCCAGGCATGAGGGCTATTTGGCCAAGATCGAAAGAGAAGAACGGGAGAAAGCACTCAAGGGTGAGCGCAATGATCAGTTGGAGCCTGAGATTGCCAGTCAGATAAACCTGCAGTTGCCTATGATCCAATATGGTTGCCCGAAACTCATGCAGTTTTCTGGGCCAGTTGCACTGACTGAAATCCCACCCAAAACGGGGAAGGTGCCTGAAAATAGATCTAAAAAACCCAAAAGGAAGCCGGATCATCTCCTTTTCCCAACAATTTACACGGGCGCACTTGCTGCCAGGCAGAAGAAGACACTGGGTATCCAGCTGGACTGGAAGAAAGAACGGGTGCCAGCCTTGTTCCGATCAAAACTGGCAAACTGAAACACAGTACTCCCCCAAAAAGAAGGGGATCTCAAGCAGCAATCGTGACTACCTGGGAACTAACCTATCCCACTTGTAAAGGCATTTTGAGTCGATGCTTTTCCCAACTTCCCCAGGGTGGGATATGTTTTACTGGTTTGCTGGAGGGTATTTTTTGAAGGTGATGATCTGTGGAAAGTGACCTCCAAATGGAGACCCCCGAAAACTCACATGACAGAAAAAATCCCACCATTTAAGAAGATGTACACCCTGGAAATTTAACATAGATATCAAAAATGATGCTTTGGAAGATGTATTTCCTTTCAACCATGGCTATTTTGGGTATCTATGTTAGATTTCAGGGGTGTAAATTTTCTATTGGAAAAAAACAACTTGTGGATTTTCGTTTCGCACGTGGTCCAACTTCCCAGTTGGATGCCGACAAAGAGGAGGAGGCCGAGGAGGTGCCACCCCATTTTTTTCATTAAAAAACTAACCGGAGAAACGGCGGGCGCTTTGTTTGGATGTTGTTTTCCAACTGAGCAATGAAAAGTAACAAACCCCTGGTTGTTTTGGGTTATATAGGGCATTATACTACCCGGTTATGTGGGGAAATGGAAGGGTAGAATGTTTGGATGTTGGAATTGGTTTTCACGGTGTTTGTGTGTTTTTTTGTGTGGCGGCTTGGATGTTGGATTTTTTTCACGGTGTTTTGTGTTTTTTTTGGCCGGAAAATTGTTGGTGAATGATTTTTTTTCACTCCAAAATGTGGGAAAGGCTGAAAATTGGGGGATTATATAAGCCTTTACATGCTAAGATTCGACTCTATCACAAGATTGAGGGGTACTGGATTAGGAGATATTAAGAATCTAGATTTGGAATTGGCAAAAGCCAGATTTTGGAGAAAGGTACACGAGATGTCTTATTCTATATTTTTTTTAGATGTACATGACTAAGCATGAAGATCATATTTTTGATGACCATGCATCGCCGTCTATAGTAATATAGTATCTATAGTATACACTTTGTGACTGTGTTTGAGCTGGAAGGCTGATAGATTGAAGAAGATTTGGGCCGAGCAGGAAGAACAGGCAAGCTGCGACCTTTCACCATGCAACCGATGATGTGCTGATGTGTTTTTGAGGCTGTTTCAGGTAACTGATTTGAAATGCTTGCACTTGCAATCACTGCAGTTGCTCAGGAGAAGAGGGCTGTGGTAGAAGCTCGCGTCTTCGCAAAAGAGGTCAACAGCCTAACATGGAACAGTTACAGGCAGAATACTTGCAGAGATCTGTCTGTCGATTTTGTATAACGAGTTGCTTCTTTATTCGCGCAACCGCAACCTGACACCGTCTGACTTGAACAGTGCATTGCTAAGGAACGCCGAAAAGCTGATGAGTACATGGCCATTCAACAGGCCTCAACAGCCAGTAACACCCTCATTGCAAAGTTAACTTTTCTCACCTTCTTGTCGACAAAGACACAGCACATCATTTCGTATGTTGGGATTTTATATAGATGGCATGCTGTACTTGTATGATGTCACATTGATGAGGCTGATATGAGATCTCTTTCAATGACGATATGCTTATCGTGTCACGTTACAATACTAAGTACAGGATATTTCATTTTACTCCAGGACATATCTACTGTTTCATCTGCTATACAGGGGTGCAGTGTTTCTTTCATTCAAGGGATAAAGAGGAAATTGGAAATCACATCAAGAATTCGAGGCCATGCATGTAACCCCTGAGGCCTTTTACTGCATTATATTTCTTTGTGTTGCATTGCTTTGACACATTGTATTGCATTTCAATGAATCATTCAATGTACAGCATTGCATTGCAATTGTCGCTAACTTACACCTCACTTGTTTTTATACCTTCCACTAGATTGTACTGCCATCCAATTTCAGCATTTGCATTGATTTTGTGTCAGGCACAGCGTGCAGAAGAAGAGCGTTTTGAGAAGGAATTTGACAAGCACTAACCTTAGTTTCGAGACAGAATGAAGTACGCTCGGGCAAACTAACATACTGTTGATGGACGAAATGCTGCACCACCTGGAATGTATAAAACCCTGTAAATTATGGGATAAACTACCAACCTCAACTGGTGCAGGATTTCTTCCAACAACAGTAGCAATGGAAAATGGACACTTTGAAGATTCATTCCTATTGAAAATGTGGATATCCCATTGCTATGTTAGTTTACCAGAGGGTGACAAAAATCATTGACGTTTTGTTTGGATGCTAGGGATCTGGCAAGCATCAAGACGTCCAAAAACAGTGAAGGAAGAAACATGCGACATGGACAGAGTTCTGGACGATGGACCTGCAAGACTTCACCTGACATTTTGAGCATCTCACAATACCAATTTCGAAGAACCCCAACAAAAGTAGCTTGGGAAACCCTGTCGGATTAATCTTGTTCGAGTGGTATTTTCCTGGGTGCTTTCTGACAACACCACTAGAACCACCAAAACATCAAAGTCGTGAGCCCCAAGCTCAATGCCACGACCCAAAGATGCGGCTCAAAAACCCACCTCAATTTTTTTTTGGCTCGAAAACCCTACATCTTCATGAGGTTAGTTGGAATTTTCCATTGTCAAAAACCCAGCTATAGAGATTATAATAGGCCCATGAAATAAGGATCCCCCATGGATCCCAACTATGATTTCATGGTTCATGTCCTGTACGGGTGAAATGATCAACGCGTTCGTTGCTAGGAATTTTGTCAATGGAGTCTTAGAGCGCGAACGCCTCATTGCTGAGCAAGAGGAGGTGAGTTCGAGACGGATGTCATGTGGAAAAATGGCTAGGAAAAAGCAACCGTAAAATGGGTGAGAATCAACTGGTTTCTAAAAGAGTTATATACTATAACCTCCCGGTTTTTTTCTTGTTGTGTGTTTGGGTAGATTGGTGAGGAAGCACTTTTTCCAAGGGAAAGAAACCAATTATCCTGAGTATTTTTTTGCATTTAAGGTAGCGTGGATGAGGATGTGCAACTTCTCTATCCACTCTTCTCTCTCAATGCTCTCTCTCTCTCTTAGTGTAGCAGTTTTCCATGGGAAAAATCTCACCTTTCCCGAAATGACAACGACCAACGACACCGACACCGAAACCGAAACGACCATGGAAAAGAGTTTCCCACGAGGCCGAAAAGCTGAAAGCGAAAAAGAAAGCCATGGAGTTGGTGACCTCAGAAAGTCTACTTGGAGGATCATCCCACTTTTTTACCCATGAAGGCCATTTGCCATTTTGGAAGAACATACTTTAGGGGACTTACGATCACCATAATTAGGGAGCACCTCCAGAAGTTGAAGTCACCTTGGTTGAAGGAAGTCACGTTTGGTTGGTGGCGGTTTTTTTGGGGAACAATAGGAGTTTTTGGTGGCGAAGATGTAACTTTGGCTTGCTTTTTTGGCCCTGCATGCATATCTTCCGAATTGATTGCGAGCTATTTCTGAAATGGTATGTTTACTAAGATGAATCAGGTCAGATTATGCTAACTACTGAGCTATTGCTTGGTCAACGCTGATTGGATTCCTCCTGATATTTGGATGTTTCAAACATTTCATGTCATTTGCTGCAAACCCGGAGGACTTCAGCTGACCCTACGAAGAAAAAATCTAGTTTGCATGGGACAGTCCAGGAATTGCTGCTGAATGTGAATTTTTCTACGTCAAACGCATCAAAATCACCTCCGTTGGTATTCTCAATTTGCTGACCTTTCCATGGATTTCCTACGTGACGTTGAGTAGAAATGACGTCATGTCATGATCGACTTGCTAGGTTCACGGAAGCACTGAAGCTGGAGATGGCCAGAAAGGCTGGAACTGTTTGGGGAATTTTCTTGGTGGTTGGGAATCGCTTGAGTTTTGAGTTTTGGCACTTTCCGGGGGGAGTCGCATCCCGGTTACTTTTTTTTGGGAAGCAACTGGATGTGGTTTTGGTGAAGTTTTGAGGCTTCTAGCGAGGAGGAGCTTCTTCGTTTACAGGATGAAGAGTGCAGAGCTTAAACCGCGGCCGGCCACAGAGAGGTTTTTCAACATGATGATCAAATGCAGGTTAGGCATCATGAGAGCGAGAACACCAGGATACGTCAAATCTGCATATTCAGAGGAGAATCATAAGGCGTATGTTATTATATATGTGGTACAATATCATATCACAAATTATATCAGGCGTCTAACATTCTACTACGTACACATTTGCTGTTGCCCTATATTGCACTACAAAAATTCCTGTTAAAAAATCTCATCTTCTCAGCGGTTCCATTTTGGAACACCGAGGTCTGAACGGCAATGGCAGAAACGTTATGCACAGTGGGAGAAGGAAGAACTTGCCCGTCTTTGACTTAGATTTTGGAAAATAACCGTCCCCTTGATCTGGTCAAATTTATTGAAAGGAAATGAAATGGCCCTGATTTCCGGCTATTTCAGGGAAGTCTGCGGTTGGTGAAATATTAGAATTTGGGCATACCGGGTACCGCACGAAAACATCTATAGTCTACAGTATTTATCATTCACAGTCTAGAACAAAAATATGAAGAGCCAGTTTCTAGGATATATACTTGTCTATTGATATCTCTTTCTAACTGACGTTGGAATCCAAAATGTGTGGATTCTGCAGGGTTTTTTTCAGCAAAAAATCCAGAGGTCGAGCACTCATGGAGGAGGTCTACCATGATCGTGCGGAGCAAGTCAAGTCTTGCTGTCCAAATTTTGGATAAGATCCTTTTGAGCAATGAAGAACACCTTGGTTGTTTAGTGTAAGGGATTATAATACCCAGCTATGTGGGGATTATAATTATTATAATGAAGCATTACAAGGATCCCTATTAACCAACCAGGACAAGGTGGAAAGAATGGGCAGTTTTTTTATATCGCCAGGTTGAAGCACCAACTGCGGGAACAGGTGAAGACTGACATTGCCAAGGAGTTTTTTGGGCCGCAAGCAGAAGTAGCCAAGTTTTTTTTGGTCCTTTTTGGTGGAAAAAAAGGTGGAGATGAATTTTGCCAGATAGATGGTGTAGTTGAAGTTAAGGGCTTTAAGATTCTCAGATATTTCGTGTTGACCATGGACAATTGTCAGGTGCCTGTTTTGCAACCAGCTGTTTTTTGATATTCTTCTTGATCTCCTTACATCCTTACTATTGCCTACAGGCCGCAGCATCACAATCCTGCTGAGGCGCGGACAGATTGAAGAAGAAATGAAGCGCTTGGAGGAGATCGAAAAGCAACGCCAGGGACTCCCAGTTTCGATGTCAGACATAGAATCAGAATCTGGACGGTCACTCAAAACAAAAAAAACACAACAAATCCATTGGACAAAACGCTGCTAGTTACATGCTGACCCCAAAAGGGATGGGTATATATCTCAAACACCCATGCAAAAAACACTTAAGTAGGTAGGAAAGGTAGCAACTTGCAATTTTTTGCTTCACACACGGGGGCAACTGCAACTGCCCCCAACGGCTGAGGGGAAGAAGGAGAAAAGATGGTGGCCATGCGACATCAGGAGGAACTTTTCCGACAGATGGACTTCCACCAAGTCGGGAGGTCTCAACGGTCTGAACGGGGTGCTCTCCCGGTGACTTTTTTTTGCGCAGAAATTTACCACGCGTTGTGGTGGTTGGCATCAAGCGGTTTGTTGAGTGACTCCCCAAAATATAGCCCAAAAACCCAGATTGCTTGGGAGAGATGGCTGGGTGATGGGTTTCAAATTTGAATTTGATAGGGTCTAGTTAATTACTGGAGATATATTTTTTAGTCGTTTTTCTTGGCGCATTTTGTAAGCCACAATGGGTTTTTAGATCTCAAGAGGCATGATTCTTGAGACTGCGGCAAAGCAGTCAGCGCAGTGGCACAATTGCAGCAGATTCCTAAGCTCAATGTATTCATTAAGCCAGAAGGTAAAGGTTTGTGTCCTGAGATCTTTGTGACACATTTGTCCTCTGATGAGGCATGTTTGAGACGATGATTTTCCGGCCTTCCCAATTGGTGGGATATGTTTTCTCGTTTCCTGGAGGGTAGGCTTCCAGAAAAACCCATAGAAAAAACATTTTTTTCTTGGAATTTCCAAAACCAAAGTTGGTAAACTTCCCCTTGGAATTTCCATAAGAAAAACGTAGAAAAACCATAGACCTTCAAAACCAGTTGCTGCTAATTTCCATCAACTTTACCCCTAAAACCAGCCACAGTTGCCTAAAAAGATGGTACTTTCCTATGTTTCCCCCAGATACCATGTCTTGGCTACGACATTCGGCCGCCAAGGTCCAACGTCATCGTCAGCTCCAGCAGCATGCCATCGAACAAAGACAGGTACCGTTTTCGGGTGGCAAGGCTCAGTACATCTGGCCAAATGGAATAATATCTCACCATCCTAGGTTTCCCTGAAATAAGGGGTCCCATTTCCCTTACTAGACCACCATTTGGGGTGAGGTCGTGTGAGGTCAAATCTTCACCAACGTCATTCTTGGCACTTCATTTTGTTGATGGTTCAGAAATCCAGCGATCATGATCTGGGATGGTGCTAAAACCCGTCGTAAATCATGGGATGATAAACTACCAACCTCAACTGTTTAGCTGGATTTCTGAACCATCAACAGTCTCACCTTTTTTTATTGTCTTTACTCTCCCTCCAAGCATCCTTCAGGAAGGGAAAATTGGCTACACAACAAAATCCAACAAAAAAAAAGCAACAACTACGACTTGACTTGGATCCGGAGCGGAGAAAGCCATGTCTTTTACAGGAATTCCATGAAATTCCCATTTTTTTCAACCAAAAAATTGCACCCCGCCGCCGTGAAACGGCGCTGTGACAATCGACGCAGGCGGCCATTGCGGAGGAGAAGATTCGTCGGGTTGGGAGCCTTGGAGGAGTGACGACGTCACCGAGAATGCTAGTTAGAATGCTCATGATACTGAAAACATTCAATGGTATTCATCTTCATCATCATGATCATGGCACAATATCATTTTTTTGGTCAAAATCCAAGAAATTTCATCAAATCTTGGATCATTGACAGTTGTTATTTTTTTGGGGATCATTGAGTCATTTGGTTTCCAAGGCAGTGGAGCAAGAAAAGAAGAAGGCCAATGCCATCATGGGCGAGGTGCCAAAAAAAAAGGGGGGATCCACCGATGGGGCTATGCTTGGGCTTCTTGGCTTCCTGTCACCAAGGAAATCCATCAAGATTCTCTCGGTCAAGGTCGAAAAAAAAATACACATCCATGGCTAAGAGGGGCATTTTTTCATGCCCCATTGATACCAGCAAAATTTGGGGGTGTTTCACTAGGTGGGTGGTTTCATTTTTTTTAGAAAACTTTCACTCCTATTTGGGGAAGATTTCCAATTTGACGAGCATATTTTTCAGATGGGTTGAAACCACCAACTAGTTTAGTTCTTGATCTTTTTCCAAAACAATGGAACAATGAAGATGAATTTCCTTTTCCCCATGAAGAAATATGTTAGTTCCCTTGGAGGGTAAGCATTGACCAATTTGTGAACTACAGGTTGTGGAAAAGCGAGCCGCAGCGGCTGCCGCTAAGCTTGTGACGGCTCCATGGGACAGGCGAACCGAAGATTTGTTTTTGGGTTTTCATGCCACTAGAGAACGAGATGACATACTGTTGATGGAAGAAATCCAGAGTTGATATTGAGAATATCCCATGTTTCATAGGATTTCATACAGGTTTTCTTCCATCAACAGTAAAATGATATAGAAAATCACTTGAAGCAAAGTAAACGAGGGTTTTTTCCTTGGACCGACTTCGGAAACTGTAGTCAGAAACCAACAAACTGACTACCCATCTCATTTTCGTAGCTGAAAGTAAAGGTAGGGTTTTTCAGAACGGTAAAGATGGAGAATTGGGAAAAAGACAAACGCTCAGTTTGAACGTTTGAACGTTGATCCAGGTAGCTGAGGGGCCCTCAGACCGGTCGAGCTTGCATTTGTTGTGGCAAGGCTTGGGTGTAGGGTGTGTCTGATCTTCGATAAAACTGCTGGCGTTGGTCCTCCAAATGCAGGCTGTTGATGTGAAGGACCCTTGAAGTTGACGATTTCTATTTCTTTTTAGGGAATTTGGAATGGTTCATAATTTTTTAAAGAGTCAGTCATTCAAAGGTGTGTTGAGATAAACTTTTTGATGTAATTTCTTCTCAAGGAACCCTCTATTCATCTCCGTTTTTGAATGTCAATTGCTCATATGCCAAGGTAAAACTCACCAACATTGTACCAATTTTGGTAGGTTAGTAAAGGGTCCAAAAATAAACCAATTACTGTAGGGACAGTGCTATCTATTTTTCAATTACTGTATTCCGAGGCATTGTAAGCGACAGACCCTTCTACTCCTGGCTTGAATGTTTGCTTCCTGTCCTTGGTAGCGTTGAAACCGGGTGGAGTCCAAGAGACATGTATAATATTATATGATATTAAATAAGTAATTACATAATTTTTAGTTATGTATATATACATATATATACACATGTTTTTGTATATATTTATTTTTACATAATTTTTTAGCTATATATGTTTCTGTACATATTTTGTATACCTATCCGTTGGAGAACCTGTCCTGAATTTTTTATATCTCATAGCTGCTTGTTTACTCTATGAACCCTGGACCCAACACAATCTCTTTCCGATGCCTGTCCTGCGACCAGGGATGAGAGTTGTGCCTAGGTGCCATTTGGGTGTGGCTGTTGTGGGTGGACGAGGGGGAACCCAAGTCGTCGTGACGTCGGAAAGCTACCTGCTACAACCATGCGCTGTTTCGCAGGTGCCTTCCTTGCGATGTTTCACCTTGGGTGTCTCACAAGCGCAGGGATCTCAAGAGTTGGAACTAGATAATAGCACATCAATTATGCTTTCAGGTGGGCACCAGTTATAAATGGGGTGAAATAACGCCTATAAGTAGTAGGGCGAAATAAGCCCAGTTACCCATTTCTAAGGTCATTTAGAGGGGTTATAACTTCATTTATAACTGGCAGGGGCCCACCTTGTATACCGTTTCCACGATTGTGGAGGTTCAAAAGCCCTTTTGCTTATTATCTTCAAGATGAGAGGTCCCGACAAATCTCTGTTGACAAAAGTGCAGCAGACACCGAGGGAGGCTTGAACATTTTGTTGCTGGCATCATTCAAAGCTGCTTTTGTGATGTTGAGTGATATTTGGGTCGCCCTCATGTTTGGCGCTGAAATGTTTCATTTCACTGATTGGGAAAAAGATGCTGCCAACATCAAATGATATATTGAGAAAATAATAACTACTTTACTTCGAGTGATCCCCACCATGACATTTCAAAACAGCCACGTTAGATTTTATGTCAGCCTGATCGTCCCAGGTGAGGGTAGACATACAACTCATCTCCTGAAATGCGTCCGGTTACTCTCAACTTCACAGACTGACTGGAGGCGATCTTCTGACATTCTTTCTGACATTCTTTCTGACATATTTTGTGACATTATCTCTGACATATCTTCTAACATTTTGTCTGACGTTCTTTCTGACATTTCTTCTGACATTCTGTCTGACATATCTTGTGACATTATTTCTGACATATCTTCTAACATTTTGTCTGACGTTCTTTCTGACATTTCTTCTGATATTCTTTCGGACATTCTTTCTGGCATTTCTTCTGATATTCCTTCGGACATTCTTCTTGACATTTCTTTTGACATTCTTTCGGACATTCTTTCGGGCATGTCTTCTGTCATTCTTTCTGACATATCTTCTAACATTCTTTTTGACAGATCCTCTAACATTCTTTCTGACATATCTTCTGGCCTTCTTTCTGACATATCTTCTGACATTCTTTTTGACACGCCGTTGAGGTCCGGCACGGAACAAAGCTCATATGATCGCGGTTGAGGTCCGGCACGGAACACTGAGCTCTCATGATCGCGGTTGAGGTCCGGCACGGAATAGTGAACTCACAGGATCGCGGTTGAGGTCCGGTACGGAATACTGAACTCACATAATCGCGGTTGAGGTCCGGTAAGGAATACTGAGCTCCCATGATAGCGGTTGAGGACTGGCACGGAACGCTGAACTCACACGAGCACAATTGAGGTCCGGCAAGGAACACTGAACTCATATAATCGTGATTGAGGTCCGGCAAGGAATATTAAACTTATATAATTGCGAATGATAGATCCGGCAAGGAACACTGAACTTGCATTACCGTAATTGGGGACGAGGAGGATAAGGAGGACGAGGAGGAGCAAAAAAGGAAAATAAAGGAAACATATAAGATAATTTATATAAAATTTGGCAACTTTCATCTGATAGGCATAAAAAAATATTTGATTTTGATATTTTTTAAATAAATATTAATTGATTAAAATAAGCCTTAAAATAAAATTTAAATTCCAATTAATTAGAAAATTAGAAAAATAAAGATATTTTAATATATTTTTAAAAAAATATTT
>DF244988.1:0-18919 GCA_000507305.1 Breviolum minutum Mf 1.05b.01 | reverse complement strand
TTAGTGAATTAGTTAGTTAGTGAATTAGTTAGTTAGTGATTTAGTTAGTTAGTGATTTAGTTAGTTAGTTAGTTAGTTAGCTAGCCAGTGAATTAGTTAGTGATTTAGTTAGCTAATTAGTTAGTTAGTTAGTTAGTTAGTGAATTAGTTAGTTAGTTAGTTAGTTAGTTAGTTAGTGAATTAGTTAGTCAGTGAATTAATTAGTTAGTTAGTTAGTTAGATAGATAGTTAGTTAGTGAATTAGTTAGTTGGTTAGTTAGTTAGTGAATTAGTAAGTTACTTAGTTAGTTAGTTAGTTAGTTAGTTAGTTAGTGAGTGAATAGGTTAGTTGGTGAGTTAGCTAGTTAGTTAGTTAGTTAGTTAGCTAGTTAGTTAGTTAGTTAGTTAGATTGTTAGTTAGTTAGCTAGTTAGTTAGTTAGTGAATTAGTTTGTTAGTTAGTTAGTTAGTTAGTTAATTAGTTGGTTAGTCAGCTGTTTTGTATAGTTAGTCAATCTGTGAGAAACCTCTCAAAATGTTGCAAAACGCAGGTGTTTTGTACATTTTGACTTACAAATGTGCTTCGCGCCACAGCGGCGTGCCAATTTTCCGGATCGCAACTTCCAAAATGGCTCCGAGATTGTGGTGTTTTGTGCATTTCGAGTTGAAAATGTGCTTCGCGCCACAGCGGCGTGCAATTTTTCATAACTCCTCTCAGCAGCTACCTCCGCACCCGCCGCTTTTACGAGGCTACTTTTCGAACAGCAGGAAGCACGAATCATTGAAAAACACAGCGATTCGCGACTTTACTAACATTTCGCGCACGTGTATCTTCTTAGACTTGACTGCTGTACTACTTGACTGCTGTTGTACACTGCTTTTCTACACGACTTGACTGCTGTTGTACACTGCTTTTCTACACTACTTTTCAACTGTCCATATTAATTGTCGGAAGTTAGTACTCTAAACTTCCTTCGACTAACTACCTACTACTAACTACCTACTACTAACTACCTACTACCTACTACCTACTACCTACTACCTACTACCTACTACCTACTACCTACTACCTCCTACCTACTANCCTACTACTAACTACCTACTACCTACTACCTACTACCTACTACCTACTACCTACTACCTACTACCTACTACCTCCTACCTACTACTACCTACCTACTACTACCTACCTACTACTACCTACCTACTACCTACCTACTACCTACCTACTACCTACCTACTACCTACCTACCTACTACCTAAGGAAGTTTTCCAGGTCTAGGTCCGGCCGCGATTGTTCTAGACTTACAAAAGAGCAGTATATCTGCATGGCTCATAGTCTGCCAATATTTGGAGCCCAATCATCATGGCAGAAGGAAGTACTGCAAATTTGTAGTTGAAGAAAATGAGAATTTGAGGTGATGTCCGGCAAGGATGGGCAGAATAAGGATCCCATGTGCAGAAATCTGACCCCAAACATCAAAAAATGATTCTCAAAAAAAAGTTCGCAAAATAAGGCCCGAACCAATGTCCTGTGACAGGCGACTGCTTCCCAGTCTGAGTCATGAGTGGCTTGCCGGTGCTCCATTCCCACAATTTCTGTTGCTGCCTGCAGCAGTGGAGGCCTCACCATGGAGAAATGAATGTACCACGGTGATACACGGATGCATACTCCACCGATTAAATCGCCTTGGATTGATGGAACCTAGACACCTTCAATTCAATGTTTCACACTCTAATCTAAGGGGCCCAGCCCCACCAATGCCACCCCACAAGAAGTAAGGCCTTATTAAGAGATGATTAGGGGATCAGAGGGTTTTTCCTTCAACAAACACAAATAAAAGCTAGAGTAGATTGCAAGATAAATTTCAACAGACATTCTTGTGATCTGCAAAGTCCATATTCTATGAACTTTCAATCATGATGCATACAATATACATGATATATACAAACATGTAGACAGGCCTTTGTCGAAGTGCACGAAGCCATTTTTGATGGGCAACTCCTCAGTCGACATCACTGTGCTGAATGCAACTTACGTAATGAACGTCCCACACCAACCATCACTAGGCACACCACTAGCATACCGACAGCTCGAGAGTTAGCCTAAGTCATCAAAGGCACAGCGACGCAAAAGAGGTTGGCCGTTGATCAGCTCCCCAGGAAGTTGTGAACGAAGGAAAGAAAGTGCGAATCCATTTCTTGTTCTCTCGATTTTCGCTTTGCACTGATTCACTCATTTCACAGCTTCACAGCTTCTTTGCAAAGGGAAATCTTGTAAAATCCTTGTGAACACCTTCTGAGATAAAGTCTTCTTCCACTTTGGAAACCGGGTGAATAATGTCTCATAGCTTTGTGTTGCCAAATCATCTTTGCCACTGTTGTTGGGCGGGTGGTAAGCGTCAGGTATAGTAACAATTAGTTTGAGTCTGAGGCCTTCTTTCTATTGAAGGTGGAACAAATGATGAAAGGACATGTTTCTCGCACGTATCCCTGCAATACGTATCAAAACTTCAGCCTTCGACAGTGTTCCTTTTGGGGAAGTGCCCGGACTTTACATCGTCACTTCAAGCATTTTTCAAGCATCACATATCAACAACCAAAATCATCTAAACATGTTTTGAATAGTATCCAGCCCGAATCTTTATTATGACAATTGCAATGGCAATAATACGCGAGTTTGATTGTGAGTTTACTTTGCTATTTAGGCGCAAACGATGTACATGTTGCAAGCCACCCAACAAGTCTATATATGTTTTGCCATTACTAGATTGCAAAATCGAGCAGGGGCAGATGTTAGGACACCATTTGATAGGATATCATATACGACACAATGAACTTATAAAGTAATGGACCTATGGTATTTGCAATGTTTACATCGTGTACAAGGGGATGTGCACAATGATTCTGAATTCTCGTCCAAAGGATGCAGTTTCAGAAAAATGGGTCTGCCAAGGGACAGCACAGTCTTCGCATGACGAGGGTGTGCGATCCCACAGCTGCTCCTGGCAAGACTCAGGAGCAAGAATGATGATTTTTACTGAGAATGCCCATGTGAAGTATTGGTCTCTGTTGGTTTTTCTCTCCTGCAGTTTGATTTACCTTCACACTTCCCAGGCTCTCGATACTGAATCTCCTCATCGGCAGGTAGGCTGCTTCCCAGGGCTAGGGCTGGTAAGCTACGGGAACGCGGTAAAAGCCCAGTTGCCGAAGCCTCAACGGTGTCAATGAACGTCAGGCGGTATTTCAATTCGAAAGCCATGACCTTACAACACCAGCCAAGACCAGGTCGGAATCTTCGCACATCAAATATCAACTTTGGGATGTAATGGGATAGATTGATTCAAGGAAGCCTTTGCTGGATCTCAAACAAAAGAAACATCACATGATGTGACATGTCTTGTTGCTTCAAATCCCGAAGCCTGGCCTCAGCACGCAGCACCTCTGCAGGTTCCGCTGTATCTTCCATTACAAAAATGCATGACAATGGAAAAAAACAACCATTTGAAGATGCATATGGTTCGTATTATAAATGGTGATGTTCCATTGTCATGTTAGCTTTCTAGGGGGTATATGATATATGTCACCCTACTAAACGGGGACTTGCTATTTGGAGACATACTGTAAGCCTGGATTCCTACCTACTTTTGCTAGGTACCCTTCCGGCTCAGCCATAATCCACACACCTATGTTTTGCTAGACTCCTCCACAGTGGTGGGTGGCCCTGTAACCAACTGGGTCCATGTGGACAATCAGCGAGAAAATAAGAATAGTTTGTAAGTTTGTAACACTTCGACAATGTCAACTCCTCACCCTATCAAAGACCCCGGTAACGACGACAACAACAACAACAACAACAACAACAACAACAACAACAACAACAACAACAACAACAACAACAACAACAACAACAACAACAACAACAACAACAACGTTCCACAAGACTCCTTTATCAGTGAAGTCTCCTTTATCAATGAAGTATTTTAGATTTTATATCCTCATCATCCCTCCCTATTCCTTAGGATGTTGCAGGTTGCCCTGCTAGGTGCCATTCAGCCGTTCCGCGGCCATCGGCACCTCAGTCTCCTGCTTCAAGATCTCCAAGCGACGCTCCGCTGTAGAAGCGTGGCGTGCCACGTCGTCCACTTGCTTCCTCGGTACCACCAGTGGAAGTAGTGTCAACTCGAAGCATAAAAGTTCTCCAGATGGGCCGTTTTTGAAGGAAATACTTGGATGTGATACATATTCTGGGCAAGTTACACCAAGTTAATTACTAAACCTGAATGAAGGATCATGAAGGGGCATAGTGGGAGGGATTCCCTTACTAAATCACCACCATTTGGGGGAATTCTCAACCGGTGGTTGGTCGCTATCATTTGCGCTGCCGGATATTTTTTGTTCCACTTGGTTAAAAAACAAATTTCAAACATAGGAAGACAGATCCCGACCACTCTGAAATTCAGAACGCCTTTTGACAGAAGGTGATGTGAAAAAACGTGTTTCCTTCCACAAAAAATCCCACCAACCTCAGGGTTTGCTAAGAACTTGGAACTCTCCAAGGTACTCCGAGTTTTCAGCTGCTCGAGCAGCAGTACGAGCAGCAGCAGCCTCCCGGAATTAAGACCCTGGGGACGACGACGACCACCACCACCACCACCACAACAACAACAACAACAACAACAACAACAACAACAACAACAACAACAACAACAACAACCAAGAAGAAAACCAACACACCATCTACTGTTTTGCACTTGTGGAACAGTAGAACTTTGAAAGGCCATCACCAAGGTACAGTCTAGGTTGCATGGATACAGGATACAAATCAACAATGGTCAAGTTTGGCGAATCCTCACATTACATTCCAGGGTACTGATATCTCTCCATCATGCCCTGTCAGGCAACCGGCCTGCAACCTCTGGCGGAGTGCCGAGAGGGGGTTATAACCAAGGTGCACCTTGGTAGGCGGTTATGATTGAAACTCTGCTTCTAACCAACCATTTTACACCAACTATTTGGTCTTTGCCAGTTTCAGCCCTCTGTGCAGGCCAAGCGACGACGTCCGTCTTCGACATGGGGGCCCCAGGAAGCTTGAACACTGCCAAAAATGTCTGCACAATATGTTGAACTTAGCGCCCGGAATCGGAGCCCACCTTTTACTCACAGCGATCTCACTTTTCGAATCCTACTCGGAGATTACAACCAAGTTCAACCTAGAGCCTTTTCTGAGCTACACTTGTCATTAAACTCCTAAAGCTTTGTGATGTGCTACTATTCTTGGAACACAGGGCCTCTTGGGGCCAGTCAAACGCCTTGATGCAATGAGGTCAGAAATAGTAATTGGTTGAGTCTACAAGACGTAAATAGATCGAAGAGTCATACAACTGCACTTATAGGTGATGTCTATGATGGTGATCCGCTGCTAGTCCTGTGTAAAAATCCTTGGTATAGAAATATCAAATTCTTGAAGGAAGCCTTCTGTTGAAACCTTCCTCTTGACAACAAAGGGCGAATAAGGTCGTCACAAGTTGCCCAATTTATTCAATTAATGGGACTCATTGAAGGTGCCTTCCGTCCATGGTCAGGCAATCAAAGCGACACTTTTTGAAAGGCTTCAGGCTTCATGCTCCAGTCTTTTGACCGCGTACCGGTGCCGGTGGGAGACGTTTTTGGGACTGAATCACTCACAATTTCTATATGAAGTTTGAATAAGTCTCACATCTTCTTCAACTCTATCATTCAATGGATACGCACCCGGGACGCTTGTTCGGATTTCAAGCATTCTGTGGGATTGGCCTCCGCAGTGCAAAGTTGGGTGTGGAGAACGGGTGGAAACTCCATGTGAGACAAGAACCACCACCAAATCCCGAAGATGATCAAACGCTGAGATCGAAGATTACCTAATGGAGACAATATGTTTTGTTTCTTGCTGGTGCATCTCATCGAAATCGTACTGTTTTCTCTTTGTCGCATCTGAAAGCAATTCATAGGCTTCCTGGATCTTAATGAAATTCTCTTGCACCTTCAAAGATGCGACCGATGTGTGGTCAATCTGATGTGGAGGCAAATCGGCTGAGTGAAAAGTGTTGAAAAGTTGAATGAATCATTCTGAATTAATCGTCATCGAAGCAATCGACGAGTCAATCTCTGCAAACTCCCCGGCCTTTTTGGCCTCCTCAGGTTCCATGGATGCCTGCTTGTCTGGATGCGCGCTCAACGCCAGACTTCGAGGCACCGAATGATTGAAGTTTCTTGTCATTTTCATGCACTTTATATATGTATATATATATATATATATGTATTGTGAACAAAATAGATTCAGTGTCAGGGCTGCACATAGACAGGACACGCTTGGATCGTACTACAACACCGCCCGTGTGAAAGCAAGTTCTTTGTTCTGAAACAACTTTGCATGCAAGGGTGCAAGGCTACTCGACTACTCTTTCCGACTCTTTCAACAACTTTATTCCCATTGTCCTGAGAAGCTCCCTCAGAGATGCCCATGAGTTCCTGGGTCACCATTTTTTCCATGGGAAGGGAAAACAGTAAAAATAAAAGAAACCTTACCTTCCAAGTGGCCACTCCTCACAAGCATGGTTCAATCGCAATGCTGCCATGTTTTGAGTATTGGAAAAATTGATGAAAAGAGTGTAAGTTCGTGGCGTAAAGATGCAGTCCTTTGAGGAGCTCGCCTTAACAAGGAGAACGGGTCTGAGAAGCAGAGAAGCAAAACTAGACTCGAACGACGAACGTGGATGCAGATCAAGCAGCTGATCTTCAGGCAACCAGATCCAGCTGATCCAGCAGCTTTCTTCTCCTCAAAGCGTCCGACTAAAGCTATGTTTGACCACTGAGCACTTTGCCGTTGCGTCATGTTCATCCAGTGTTCATTCACTCGATTCACTCGATTCACTCGGTCAGTCCTTGCTGTCTTTCTTCCCATACTCCTCTTCACACGGTGACGTGTCTGTCTCATTCTCATCATTCTCCTCGTTCGTGGAGGTCTCATCTGCCTCAAAGCGAGCTGTGAAGGCCGCCCCAGCAGCTTCACATTTGTAGTTGGCAGCTGCCACGCAACCACCAGCCACGAGCTGCACGGGAGCCCAGCTAGAAATCACCTCAGAAAATGGAATGACAGGAAAAAGATGAAAAAGTGACACAAGATTGACCATGTAAAGCTGAAGTGCACAGTACTGAAACTGAACACTGTGGCCCCTTACAGTCTCAGTGTCGCTGGAATCTAACAGCGCCTTCCATCGAGGGATTCCCATCTCGCCAACCTGTGCAGGTCTCAGAGGACAGAATTCGAGTGACAGAATGACGGTGTCTAATAATACTGGATATTGCATGATACTAGATGATACTGGACAGTATTAGATATAGAGATGATATTGGATATTACATGACCTTAGATGACATCAGATGATATCAGGTGATGTTACCTTATATCAGATGATATCAGATGATCTACTAGCCATTCATTGCATCTTCCAAACTCCATCCCCTTTTGGAAAAAAAACACCACAGCAGCCAATACCACGAAACAAATGATTTGTAGATGTGTATTTGTGTGTGTGTATGTTCATATAGGTTGTAAGGGGCCATTGGGAAAAAAGTGAGTGCATGATGATGCTGCTCCTTTGACGACATACATGACTGAATCCACTATATTCATCTACAAACGGTATACTGGATTCATGATTATACCCAAGAAGTTGGGGAATCCAACACCATAGTTGCCCGGGTCACCAGTCTTAGTGGAGTCCTTCACGCTGAACTGACCCTCGCCACACGTCCATCAGTGGTGGAAGACGCCTGGAAGAATCCAGTTGTCTCAATGTGGTGCTCAGTCATCGAATTCGACCGGTTGTGTGTTTCAAACAACCGGGCGAAGGCGATGATCTGAGCACCACCAAGCACTGGCAGCCTTAGCACCATTGAGACTCTTCTGATCCTTCGCAACCACTTGCAATCATGATATCTACCACTCTTATATTCTTCCACTTACATCTCTGTGCAAACTGAACTTAGCGAACGCACATGCAAATGTTGGTGACAATTTGCTTATAACGACTAAGCTCTTGACTTAGACAAAGCTGTACGGCCGTTTGGCACATCTGCAAACTTCAATCCAATAGGTGGAGAAGTTCGGAAGTTGTAGTACTCAGGTACAATGTAGCCAGTTGTTGTTGCATGCATGGCCTCAAAGGGTTTGGCAACTAAAATGCCAGTTGATTTGATGTGCTGCTCTCATCTACTTTGTGGCGATCAACAACTAACAAGATTTCTTTGCATGCAAATCAAACAACTTGCTTCAATAGAATGACGTCTGATCTTCGCCAAGCAGCTACTAGTACCGCGATTCTTGTCCCGGCAAACGATTTTCGCTTTTTTGCTAGGAATGCTGGCAAAAAATGCACAGAAGGACACAATCAAACAGAAAAAAAGGGGGAAGGCCAATGAATGAAGGTGAAGATAACTATACCCCAACAGCAACAACATGATGGGTCGTTTTCTGCGGACTGGGTTTGTATGGGTGAGACATGTCAACCCCAGGAGCACTTTTGAACAACGGCGCGCAAAGTGACTCCGGTCCCCGAATATTGCACAAATCTCTCGGCTCAGCGCACAGTTTCACGGACCTGTGATGCATGAAGTCACAGTTTGATGCAAATCTTCAACGAAAATGGACGCTTCATCCATTCATCCTGTCATTTTTCACTGAGAAATCCCAACTGAGCCCGACACATGGAGGATTCAGTGGAAAAGATTTTTGGGGTCGCCTCAGCACACGGCGTTGTTTGGCAGTTGCTAAGGCCCTCCACTTGGCAACTTGCAACCCAAACTATGCTCCAGACCACATCATTTTTGGATCCTCAGAGAGCAAAACAAATTGTCATCCCAAAACAAAAACACAAATAGTAGCCTTGCTTGCCTTGCATGCCTCCTCTCACTGTTTAGAGGAGTCATACCAGAAACCAGATCAGAATTTCATGATTGAACCTTTCTATCCCGCACCAACATCTAACATCATCTAACCACAATTCCCCGCCTCCCCTGTGAACTCCGCCGCACGGAACGGACGAGGTTCTTGCACCTCGAAGGGAAATGGCTGACGCGCCGATGATCCCACCATCACCGACCACTGGGGCGCCACACGAACATGGCACCCTTCAACTTCCCCGGGCCGCACCCGGAGACGAACATGGCCGGGCCCTTGGTTCAAAAGCATGGTGATAGGTGGCGATAGGTGGCGATAGTTAGTGATCAAGTAGTGAAAAGGCGCTAAGATGTTCAATTTTTTCCCTCTATATTCCTGTCACTCACGATTGTCGATTCGGGGCCTGTCCGTGCCCTCTCCGCAGCTCTGTAGCGCTTGCAGAGCCTGGCAAAAGCGTACTCCAGTTGAGTCTCATGTTGGTTGGGCGGACTGATCTGATCAATTTTGTAAGATATTTTTCACAAAGAATATCAGAATATGTCCAAACATGTTACATGAGTTCACCTCTTTGATAGCCTTGCTCGAGTCCTTCCATCTGTTTGACCTGTGGAATCCCACAAATCATTGGAAGGTGTTCTAAATCAGGAAAAATGAGCAACACCGTGGCAGAGGCACCCGTCATCATGCGATTCTGGGGATGGCTGGTGTCCTTACACCAAAAAGACTTGCTTTGTGAAAAAAGTTCCAAAAAAAAAGGCAGCGACTCGAAATCACAACACAATCTAGATTTTTCTTGCAGCAAGAAACAACTTTGGAGTTATAGTTGGAATCTCCAAACATTCCACTATTGGTAGTCGTGCTTGTTTTAAGCCACCAACACGAAGCGGTGGCAAATTGCGCTCGCTGGGCCTTGCCCTCATCTCTGGAGACCTACCATTTTCGCAAAACCCCAAGGAATGATGTCAAAAAGATTCGAAAAAAATGGGCCAAAACGCGGCTAAACTCTCCCACATACATGGATGGATCACTTTTTTTCTCTCTCTTTTTCATGAAAAATCATCATGTTTCAACAACTGTTCCTTTGCAAATTCCTTCCGGTCAACTTGAAAAATCCATCTCCACAAACCTGGAATCTCAATCCCCCCGTACAAAAGCCTGCTTCTAGGTTTCCTGGACATTTGGCCATTGTTGGTACTTGGTGGGTGAAACCTGGCGGCAGAAACTCCGGTTTTATCGCGAAAGCACAGGAAATGTATGAAACATTATACATGAAATTCATGACGCATATATACCATATACAAATACCTAATGAGATGAACGAAACATAGATGCACAATCATCTTCCGTGATCCTCTACCCTTTGACATCAAACATGTCATGTCTGACGTTTGCGCAGGCTTGAAGCCAGCAGGGTTGGGCGGCATCATCGAATCACCCCAAGTAGCCACGGAGATGGCGATGTGACCTACGTGGAAACAACGACAGCTGTTTCCGAAGACCAAGAATTGAATCCAAAATTTCGAAATGTTGAAACTTTGCGTTTTTTTAATCATCCATCCATATTATCGAGTGTGAACTCAATACAAAAGATGTTTGTCAATCCCAGTTTGAGGAATCCAACAGTTGAAATTCTTGGCACTCCAAAACACACTGCCTCCATTAGCTGGGCGCACACTCTGAATGCGCAAATCCATGGCCTGGAGGGCATCCGTGGCTGGTGGAGACTGATAAATTTTGGGGACAGAAATTGCTTGGGCACTGACACCACTAGGGGTTGGAGACATAGACCGTGAATGCGGACCTGAAAAACGTAGCAAATCGTCATTTTCCGAGTGATGGAAGAGACGCTTCTCGATGCGTTGCTTGAGGTGTTTTGTCCACAAAATGTGGCGTCTCCAAACTGAAACCAACATAAATGCTCCCTGACCCCAAAAACTGAGTTCTTGTTACCAGAGTCTGTTTGCTCCTCAACCTGTGTGTTCTTTCCAAGAAACTGAGGTTCCGACTAAGTGATCGATTGGAACCCAAAGAAGCAGAGCTATAGGATTGCTGCAGGTAGGTATTTCCAGGTTGATAATACGTTGAAGCAGCACCTGAAATGGATTTGGCCCTGTGGCACAAAAACTTCTTGCCAAATCTGCCGAAACAAATAATATGTGAACAACAACAACTCATCTTCCGGTGTTTCAACCATATTGCTCCCAAGGAATTTTACGAGCTTTCCACCCTAAGTTCCCCTGCTATCATACCGTTCAAAGGGTGATGGCGACCGCGTGGCTTGCGGTGATGGTGAGGAGTTGGGAACCTGTCGAGTAGGTTTTGGGGTCAAAGGTTTCCGCCTTTTTGCATCCTTTCAAAAACCATATCTTCTCCAGTGACTCCGGAAGTGGGCATTGGACGCTTTCAGATGTTGTTAGGCGTACAGTTCCCCACCACAGATTCAAGAAATTTTCGAAGTTACTTGGAACAAAGCCCACAAAGCCACATGCTAACGTGACAAGTGGCAAATCATGGGCACATTACACCTGGATCATGGAACAGCAATTTTGATACGAAGGTTTTGTCGTTTTAACATGGGCTTCCAATCACAGCTACTTGTGCAGCGGTTGGCAACCGGCCTCTACAGATGCGCCACAGTTCCTGCGATCTGAAGCCAAAAAAAGGGTGATGAATGAACAAACCCGCTGGATAGATGGACAGGAAAAACATGTATAGTTGGTAAGATGCATAGCAAATGAAAGAAATGATATGCACCTTTCCATGCTATTCAATTCCACAGGTATGCACCAGTAATGTCGGAATCCCAAACGGTTCAATTGAAACACAAAGCCGTCCTGCAATAGACAACAGAAATAGCAGCTCTTCCCTTGTTGGTATCCTGTCAGGCAGACTTCAGGCTTTGAGAAACGTCTGCTGTCGGGTTACATGGCATCTCTCGGTTTCCAACCATACGTTCAGGAGACTCCCGACGGTGATACGCATGCTTGGCCTCAAGGCACAACAAACGTCAAACCGTGTCCCACCAACCCCATCCCAATTCGCCACATCAATGGCATATGCATCATATTTGCATCGCGCTGCCCGATGGCATTCGTTTTCAGATTCGCTGCGGTCCCAATCCGACACTGCACAACCACTCACTAATGGCAGCTACTCCTACGGAGCGACCCAACCAAAAGTGAGTCAAGCCACGCACCTGACAGAGATGACAAGGTTGAGTTTTTTTGTCAAGATGGTCCGTTCTAAAAAAGGTGCAGTACCTCTCATATATATATATATATATTTTTTGTTTTACATAAAGATAAAGAGAAATCAAAACCAATAAGTATCAGTACGTATCCTGCATGCATGATCATTACCTACCTGGTACCTTTTTTATGTGCTACCAAACCCTGCTATGACTCTGCCGGAATGGCGGGTAAATGAAGGTTGGCGGTTGACACCCAAAACGGCACGGAGCAACGACATCAACGGCACTTGCATATGCCAAGATGTGACACCCCTGTTCAAAACACGCCTCAGTGAAGGCATCGGGGTCACCTGTGTCAAAGTTTCAAGCAAACAAGAATTAAACGTGGCAAACCTGGCAGACCTTTTCTTGAAAAAAAACACCCGAAACGAAAAAACAAGAAAAACAACTGTGGGATTTGTCTCTGAGTTTTTTCCTTGTCCGGCATGCTCACCTCCTCCAGCTCTTAAATGACCCAGCCAATGTGCTAAGACTTCAACCTTGACATCGTCACAGCTGTAGAGCGCTCCGTGGCAGGGCACTGAAACGATTTCCCCTATGTTTCCCGGTTTCAAGGGTTCCTATAACGGGTTTCCCTGAGGGTTCCCTGTTGGGGGGTGTAGGGACAAAGGGTCTTATATTGTATATATATATATATTATGTATATATTATGTCTATATTTCCAATTGGATTAGAAAACATTTCTTCTATGAAATGAAACTCATCCACACAACATGCCATTGTCTTGGAATGTCTCGTTGGAAACCCCTCATCTATAAAATGAAAAGCCTACAATAGAACTTATTCCTCTATAAAATGACAGATTACTATAAAATGAAAAACCTACTTACATGAAAATCATGGTTTTACTGAACAGCACTAATTCCTCTATAGAATGGGTCCGCAACCCAGCATTTTATAGAGGAGCAGGGGTTTCATTTCATAGACCCATCAAGTAAGGAGGATGTTAGGTCTCAAAAATGTTTGACCTGCATTTCTCTTGAGGTCAAAACATGCTTGGGTTGCTCTCTCCGCAAACTTCTGGCCAAGGCAGCATGAATTTCAGCTACAATGGTCATGTCCTTGACATGGGTGGCTGAAAAACCCAACCAAACAGCAAAGTATCCAACGAACGAAGCCAATCGAAGAAATCACCCACAACAAAAACAACTAAATGCTCAACTACTCCAATTCATCCAACGTCTCGAAAAGCCAAGAAACTCCTAAACACCTCGAAGCTCGGAGTTGAATCTTCAGAAACCTCCAAAGGTCAGTGTGGAAAACTCTTCTAAGATGGAATTTCCTAGAAATCCTAGTAAAACATACAATGAAATGGACCGAATCTGGAAATTGTTGGAGATTACTAGAGGGATCACAACTTTGCTTTATCTACATGTTGATGTTTCACTTGTGAGGCAATTTTTCTTCCACCTGATTGTATCTGATTGTGACGAAGTGTTGAGGATCCGGCTCTGTTAAGATGGGAGTCGCAGTTGCCATCAAACGTTCAGGTTTTTCCATATACCTCCAGGTGAGAAGTCTGACAGATGGAAAATATATCAAAAATATTTTTCTGAGATCAAAAACACTTCGGCTGAACCAATATGAAAACGTGTTGGAACGAGACAACCCTAAAGAGCAACAAGAATTGACAAAATTGTGACATGCACCCCAAGCCGTTCATTTTTGGCCGCGCAGCAGGCAGCAGCTCTTTTGAATCAGCGGTTCCCCCCAATCTCCCAGCCGAGTACAGCAGATCATTCAAAAGTCTTCAACATAGCAACAACAATTGTTGTTGGTTGCCTTTGCATATGAAGCCATGAATCATTTGCATAGTATCCTCATCTTACAAAATCATATACTATGATATACATTCAAAACAAAGATCTTTGGGCGTGTCATCTCCGCTGCAACATCTCGGCGTGTGAACTCAACGACGCCAACGGGAAAAATGGTCCGTGGTCGTCGTGTCGGCCGTGGGCCACCTCAGTTGGAGACCTGCACAAAGTGGCTCACCATTGAGGTCAATGCATATCAACAAATTTAAACACATGGTAATCACACCAAATAAACCTACGTACCTACAGCGGCAATGCATTTTGGCACAGAACGTTGACTGAAGCATTTTGCCCTAACCCCTGACCACCCCACCTCGGCGAGGAACACAGGGCCAAAGCATGCGTCTCCACTGCTCAGAACCCATCCAGACATTCCAGCATCCTTCACTGGTCACATCCCGCCGTCTGGGATGTGTCTGTGACTTCACCAAGGATGATACAACACCTTTTCAAAATCAACCAGTCCCCAAAGGGAGCACATCGATATAACTATATGTATGAATATACACATATGTTGATATTCGTGTCTATTTCATATACACATACATGATGTGTTCCATCTATATATCTATTAAAAACTTTTCAGTTATATGTATCAACACTGGCTAATAAAATGAATCAACAAAACACTCCAAACCCTGCCTTCGCTTCCAGCTCCATGCAAAGGTGGACGCCCTTGATGCGATGACTCTTGACTCACTTGCATTCTGAAAAAAAAGTGCAAAAAATGCAAACCATTCCCTACACATGTGATTCATTTTTGTAGAAAAAACAATCCAAAAAATGGAATACAAAAAAATGAGAGAAAAAGTTGTGCAACCCTTCAATAAAAAGTTGAATTTCATATGTTTCGTTTTCACGGATGTTTTTTCGCTTTCGGGAAGTTCCCCATCGCCTCTCCAGGTTGCACACTGTCCATTGGCAAACGCGCGCAACCGAAGCCACTACCGAAGCAGCAGGTCAAGGCACAATCCTCCCGGAAGTTTGGTGAAGTTTGGTGGGTTCCACATGCAGGAGGAAATATAACTTGGAGATCTCAAGCGAAAAAGGAAGTTACTGTACCATGTACCATTTTTTCTTTAACCGGTCACAACATCATACCAAGTTGATCATATTGTGGATTTATACATCTCAGGTGGTGGATTGGAGCAACTGACAGATCCTCGGGCCAGGCCCTTGTGCCATCGTTCCTCAAGATGATCTGAACCACCTCAGTGCTGTGTTTGTGCGCTTTGGCTGGGAAGAGATGCCAGTATCACAAGAAGACTGAAAGGCGGTAATAGGGGCAAAACAACAACAACAACAACAACAACAACAACAACAACAACAACAACAACAACAACAACAACAACAACAACAACAACAACAACAACCAAATAAAAATGACATGTTGTTCTCATCATTTTCTTCCACCACTTGCAACCCAAGGTACCCAAGGTCCATAGCCAGACACTTTGCCCAAGGAGACGAAACCATCTTTGCCCTCGAGGTCTTCAGGATATGTCACCTCAACTGGGGCATCTCTACAAACCACCCCTTTTTGGGGGGTTAAATCGGTAAATCGTTTGTTGTCACTAAGTTTATCCCGATCAACTTGTCTTAGGTCTTTCTTTCACAAAAATTCACAAGTTCATACAATTTCACATTTGTTGTAATCGAACTCTTCAGTTCTTTTTTCTAGGTGGTAGTCAAACTCTTCGGCACCTCCATGTGTGCTGGGAGCACGTGTTCATGCATCAAATGCTCGGCAGCGAGAGTGGAATCAACCATCACCGGTGCCTCAAAGGATCGCTTGCAGCGGTAGATCGCGTTTGTCAGAAAAGACCATTTACGCAATGCAGTGATTTAATTCGAAAAAAGAATGAATTTAGAAACACGGAACAACACGACAGAGCAACACAACAGTAGTTCGCAAAAACCCAAAATCCACACATTTGATGTCTATGTTCCAACTCAACAACTCAACACCAACCAACCAAAAAAATGAAAAAAAAAAAAACAGTTTCCCCACCTCGCTGGGCATCACGGAACTCACCATGGAAAAGCTGCCAATGGTGGCTGCATCTGCTTCAGGCTCGACTTCTGTGATCATCCACTCCTTGGTTGGAGGTTGGTTGGAGAGTTGTTGTGATTGATGATGGATGTTTTTGTTCACTTTCGAACCGAGTTCTGAAAATTGATGGTTGATTGTTTCTTCGCCTTTTTCCTGTTTGTTGGGTGGCCTTCAGCCTTTCCTTAGCACGTTACTAATGTCATAAATCCGTACTACGTCCTTTTCATTTGAGCGTTGCTAGGATATAGGCTCAATCACCAACCTTGACCACCTTTTTCAGTGAAACTTGCCAGCTGAAAGGGCAAGCATTCCGCTGGCAATAACAGCAGAAGGGTGAATAAGTGAATAACAACAATCTCCAATATTCATTGAGCAGAAACATCCCAAGTACACCATGTCTGATCAAATTTCTAAAACGTTTCTTTGACAAAGCTACAAATGATTCATCAGGAGCTGAAACACCAGGGATATTGCTTCCCTTTTAAAAAAAAACCCTTGTGTTGAAGCAAACTCTTCAGCACTTCCAAACACTTCCCTTCCTTTTTTATAAACCCGTCACTTTATTCAAACTCTTCCTGTCAAAAACACTTCCCTTATTCAAAATCATTCGTTCCTTCTCGAACCCTTAGTACGATTCTTCCCCATGAATAAAAGTCTTGAGATTAATACCCGTCCGTTTGTCTCCAACATCGCCAACCAAAAACCATTGCCGTTTCACAGCTGTATGTGCGATGCAAAGACTTTCAGAAACAGCCATGAATAGAACCCCTTGAGTCGCAGTTAACAGCCCCAAAGGTGTAAGGACCAGAAACACTCTATAGAAATCTTCTTGTGGTGCAACTGTTTCAGTTCAACGGGACCAAACAAACAGGGTAACATGCTGTCTTTCAGGGGCCCGATGATTCCCACCTCTGAATCAGACATTTCTTTTTCGCTCGCCAAACCTTGTCCCAAATGTCCCAGGCAGCACTCGGTCTCATACTCAAAAGGGTACCTGTACCACTTTTCACGCAACTTCCGTGATTCTTCTTGCCAATGCTCAGCTTGTCATGTTCACTTACGTCGATCATGTTGATCATGCAAGGTTTGAGCTGTACAAATTCGCACTTTTCGTCGGAGAATCGTTGGAGTGGCGTGCGCCAATTGAGCATCACAGGCTCCCCACACAGGCAGAGCCTTGCATGCTGTCAACCACAACAAGGCCTGCTGCTGAGCATTCTGGACTCAAAGGCTGCTAGGTGCTTCATGAATGCTATTTGTTGCTGCATGCTTGCAAAAGAATTACAGTATACAAACTTATTCCTTTCAAGGAATTCTGTTCAAGCAAGTGGGGGCTTCTCACTGGAAGAAATTCAAATTGACATATCCGCCCCCTTCATGCATGAAAGTAGCTCACTTGATGTCAATACGACCCAATATGCCAAATACGCAAGAAGCTCGAGAAAGGTTGAAAAAGACAAGGTCACTTTGTGTGGTGTGCGGTCTTCTTGCAATGTTCACAAATAGAAAGTGACTGTCTTGAGATCTTCCTGTCTCAGTTCGGAAATCCACGAATATCGACCTTCGAGTTCTTGTCACGCACGGCCTGCTGATCAAACAAACAAGACGCTGGAATGCATACTGGCAACGCCAAACATATCTTCTGCGATAATGTCACATGCTTTCGAACAAATAGAAGCTGCTCGAATAGGAGTCATCTGCCAAATTGCTTCATCAAAGCTCTCCACTTCTTGCTTGCACGGTCACTCTGTTTCTGTCGGGAAAATACAAGCTTCTTCGACTTTTTTCTGAGAGGCGATATTCACAACACCCCCTATTGTCCACACCGCAACAATTCACACTTTGCTGTAGAAAATTGGGTCAGAAATAAAACCACCACTACATGGTGGCTGCCATCGAAATTCAGAACTATGCCATTGGTCATGAAATGTCAAATCGCCAATCAGAAAAGCAGAGCTTCCCCACACAAACCTGGATCGCCTTGGGTACACTGGCCACTTAAGGCTTTGCGGATGCCCTGCTTTGCACTGAAGCATGGCTGCTTTTGCATGGTTGCTTTCGTTTTGGACAGCTGCCTTTTGTGTAGAGATCTGGGCCCAAAATAGGCGAAACTATTCCCCACAATTTGGAAACATAATTTTGACACGGCATTACAACTTCAAAAGTGGCATTCGTACGATCAGTAGTACTGGGGTGGCCTCCAACACAAATAAAACCACCCATACATGGTGGTTGGCATCGAAATTCAGAACTATGCAATTGGTCATGAAACGTCAAGTCGCCGATCAGGAAAGCAGAGCTTCCCCAACACAAACTTGAATCGACTGGGGTACACTGGCCACTTAAGGCTTTGCGGATGCCCTGCTTTGCACTGAAGCATGGCTGCTTTTGCATGGTTGCTTTCGTTTTGGACAGCTGCCTTTTGTGTAGAGATCTGGGCCCAAAATAGGCGAAATTACTGGGGTGAAAGTAAGGTATACTCCCTGAAGGCAGAAAATATTGTTAGCATTGAACCTCAACTTTGAAGGGGAGATTTTATCTCAGGGATGTGTATTTTTTCGGGCTTTTTGAACAATTGGGCTCCCTATCCTATCTTCAATATATAGGGCAATATGAAAACAAGGTGCAACTCAGAAGAAATCACCCAAGTTTGACCATGTACTGCGTTGGAAGACATTCAAACGTCGCACAATCACCATATTGCTGCGGTGGGCTTTGCCACATATTCCAAGCCTCCATAATTTTTTCAGGTTGCTTTCATTCCTCGGTTTCATGGTAAGGCTGTGATTGTCAACTATGAAAAATGATTTTGACACGGCATTACAACTTCAAAAGTAGCATTCGTACGATCAGTAGTACTGGGGTGGCCTCCAACACAAA
>DF244987.1:2215-21819 GCA_000507305.1 Breviolum minutum Mf 1.05b.01 | reverse complement strand
TTTATTGTAAAACCTATTGAAAAAATTGGCCACTACCAACTCTTTTTTTTGTTGGACAATGCTGCGCTCGTCATTACAACTGTGACAGTCATGAAGCTGTCCTCAAAGTAACCACTACCAGGTCAACAACCCACAAAGCAATGAACCCGACCCCTCTCAGCAAGAACACTGAGAGGACCGAAAAAAGCAACCCACTCACATGGAAGTATACAAACCTTCCAGAGGTAAGTGGACCCCACCCCGAGTCACCAAGGGGTGGATGGCGCTGTGGCCTGTCGACCACGCAGCACTGGTTGACACGTCCAAGTCACCAAGGACAGCATCAGTATGACGTAACCATGTTCTTTCATGGTTCCAGTGCGAAGACATCAACGGATAATACTATCGGACATTGGACGCGGTGGTGCCCGGTCCCTTTGATCGTAGCGCTCTCTATCCTGCGCCCGGCTCGCTGGGTTGATAACATAGGTCAGTTAGCATGAATGGGAGTCAAACATGCGGTTACCTGCACCTTGGTTCTTGCCTCTTTTCGGAGGCTGCTGCGGCAGGAGGGTGCTTTCCTGCACCAGAAATGTTCAGATCCCAAAGATGTCCTCTGGTGGATCACTACTCTCCATGAAATGGTTGCCACTGATTCACATATTGAATTGGGGTGTCGAATTTCTACAAGAACATGGGCGATGGGGTGCTGTAGCCTCTCCGCCCAGAAAGTGTCCATTGAAAAAGTGCTGCCCTTGGACTACAGCACTATACTACTTCCCCCGTTAGTTGGTGTCTGCTCGGTGCCTGTGAGTCCGAATGAACAAGTGGCGGTTTTGCCGCTGCAATCCCCCATCTTGTCTGCCTTAAGGGAGCTTGAGCGTACAGGCACTAACATGGAAAGTAATGTCCAGTTACGGCTGACGAGGTGTTCCTGTGGTGAGTATCATATGTGCGTAACGGCTTGCCGTGAGCTCGTCAAAGGTGATGTACTTGTCCCGGCCACTGGTGGGGATCCACAGATCATAGTTCAATTTGACGGATCTGCTCATCGGACAAGTCAAGTAGGGGGTGCAGGAGCTGCCCTATTGCAATTTGATGGCAATGGCCTTGCCCTACTGGATTGGGATGCACGGGTGTTACCGAAGTGTGCTGACAACATTGTTGCGGAAGCCAATGGTGCTGATCTCGCTATGCACTTATATGAAAAGTACGTGCGCATGTGTCAGGAACAGAGCCTTGTCCCTCTCCCATTGAGCAGAATACATGGCGATATTAAGCAGTTATTGCATCACCTTGACTTTCGCAGTCGCTTCAGGCGAAGCGACCTCATTACACTCATTAACACTTTCCATCGACGTCGGAGCCGTGCAGCTCCTAATGCTATTACAGAGTATAGACCTCGGGAAACGAATGTTATCTCGGACTATCTTGCAGGGCAAGCAAGTGCATGGATTCTTGCTAATCCGCATGACCCACGGTGTTCAGGGGAACCCTTCAGCATACCAATTGACCCGCCCTATGAACTGCTGTTGGAAGCAAATGCCGTGATTCTGGGTCCACATGTGGCAGGAAAAGTTATGCTTATTCTTCAGGAAACGCTTGGTTGTAATCAGTTACAGTTGGCTGCTTGCCTGCGGTGGAATAACGGCAGCCATGCTGCCGCTATTCGCAGCCTTGCCCTGGCCACGCGCAACGTTACTACTCCGCTCACAGTTGAGTACCTTACGCCGGCTAATGATGCCAGTGGTAGGTTGTATGCCACCCAAATTTGTGCGCAGAGATTGCCACGTGAACTCAGGCTACTCATCTACGGTAGTACCCATAAAGAAGTCGACTTGACAGGTGCCCATTATGAACTAATCAGAGCTATGACAGGATCGGTTACCCTCCCTCCTACTCGTCTCCTTACCCTGACCTTCCAATGTCTGTGTTTGGCGGCTACGTGGGGGGTCCAGATGTCAAATCCACGACGAGGGCGGCGATTCAACTACGAGGCAACCAAATCCCCTACGATGGCAACCGAATCCCCTACGAGGGACGNACTCCATTTGCTTTGATGGTCCCACGTCCAGCTTGGTGACTCGGTGGAAATGAATGGGTAACGGGGCCAGCCCACCATCATGACAATGAACCATTACTTCAACTCCTGTCCATTGGTTTGTCCTGGCTAACGGTCAAAGTTCGTGTGTCGGTAGCCAAGCTCCACACGGATCAAACCGTCGGTTCCTCCGTGACCACACCCTTAAAAGGGGGAAGGTATAAGGTGGTTTCTGTTAACCAGTCGACCGAAATCCTGATATGGGAACCTTCGCAGGCGACATTGGACATGGGCTTTTGCGTCCTTTGTGTGGAAAGGCCGCCCCAAGATGCGCCCACTACGTGGGAGCCCAAAGGTACCAAGCGACCTATCAAGCTGCCCACCCATGTTTGGATGGACCAGGAGGCTCCGGTTGATGTTTAAACGACCAAGGCCACTAGGAACGGGTCCATGGTGCTCTCCATTTGATCTGCACCTTCGTCGCTTGAAATTCCCGACCTACGGGTTCCTCGCTACAGGCTCGCCCCGCTTGACTGCTTTTTTAGCTCCTCTGTCACCGGCAAAGCTCCCTGTTAGCTACCCGTTCTTCCTATCCTCGCCTTGCACCAATTTTGACCCCACCGACTTTTGCCACCTACGGCGTCGGTCTAATTTGTTAATTTGTTTGTTTGCAATTTTTGGCCTGAATGACAACGTCATTCTGTTTTGCTTCAATTCAGTTTCGTCCAATTGCGGATTATGATACGCTGACTGTAGGGCGCTCTGCCCGGGCCCTTCTTCGCAAGAAGATCGCACCTTAGCAGCATGGAGCAAAAAAAAAAAGCTCCGGTTGATATTAAAAAGCAGTGGCAGGAGGCAAGGGCCAACAGGAGAATGCAGTTCAAGGTGGGCAACTACAGAGATGGCGACAAAGAAAGCAACATCCGTATGTTAACAGGCACCATTAAAGCGGATTGGATACAGCTGCCTGTTGAAAGGTATCTTGCTGCCCTTCCTACATTGAGACAAGGTGTCATTGCTGGGGTGTTCAGGAACAAAGGAGCCGCACCTTGGGCCATCACTAGGGCTGAGAAGTTGCAGCTCTCGGTCTTTCTTCCCAATGACCTGTCATTGGATGATTGGTATGCAGGAGTTTACGCCCTGCCCACTGTGTGGCCTGACGTGTCCATGTTGGGAGCCACCAATTTGCGCAGGGTGGTCGGTTATGACTTTCACCACCTATGGAAGAAGTATGACGTCCTAAGCATGTGGGGCAACATTCACTCACAATGGCGACTTTTACAGCAGCATCTTGAAACCAAAGGGCCTGGTTGGTATCCGCTCTCTGAGAGAGAAGAGCGGCTTTTCACTAACAGGTCTAATCGGCCTGGTGACGATATGAAAGATGAACTTCGTACTGATGGTGATCCTATAGCGTGGCGGGCTTGGAGTACTGCACAGAACCAGCTATGGCAGTTACGCCAGCCAGCACCACCTTTAGAGTTTCCGGGTGAACAAGGAATGTTTATTGACATGTATGCCCAAGTACGGGAAGAAGAACAAGTCATATCTCCTCAATTCACCCGCAATCAGCAAGATGTATCTATGAGGAGGAGAAAGAAGAGGAAGCAAGTTGAAGACGGTGCCCTGATTGTGTAACTACACACAGCATTGGCCTACATGCTACATTGGTGGCATGCTGATAAGTCAGAGTCTTGCTCTCGTTGGTTGTTACACTACCTTTGGTCACTTTGTTTTGGCCACCTGTCCTAGCATTGGGGTGCATCCGAGCTGGTCGGACACTTATTCATGCCTGGAAGCCGGAGTGCTTGAATAGCTCATACCTGTTCAAGCACTTCTGCTTCTTTTGGATGATGAGCTCATGGACCCAACTATAGTTGCAAGCAAGGCTTCCCAGTTGTTCTTTGCTATCGCTTTGAATGAAGATATGAGGAATCCTTGGATAAAAAATCGATGCTGCCTGCAAGGGACAGTGCCTATTGGAGCAAAGTGTCTGGGCATTGACATCATTAACTACAAGATGCTGAAGACGTTGTGAGAGCCGGGGATGTTAGATGTAGTGAGAGCGTGAGCCCGTTTCACCTTGTTTCACCTTTTCATTGATTGGTCAGGGACTTGACGGTTGCTTTGGTTTGGTGTTGTTGTGGGGTTTGTTGTTGTTTTTTTGTGTTTTGTTGTTTGCTTTGTGTTGTCGGTTCCCGACCTTTCATTTTGATCGGGTTGTCCAACAATGACAATTTTAGCACAGCTTCATGACTGCCACAGTTGTAATGACGAGCGCAGCATAGTCCAAAAAAAAAAATCTCTCCATTCTTGGATCTTTCTTGCTTTTACTGCGCCCTCAATGACTTGACTCCGAAAAATCTTCTCTTCTTTGACCCACTCGACCTTAAAGGACACTTACAGACAAAAAAAAACGCTGTGAGGTGTTTTTGTGGTGTTTGTGGTGTTCTTGGTGTGTAGTGGTACGGTGGTGTTTTTGTGGTGGTATTTTTGGGGTGGTGCAGTGCGGTTGTGTTTTTGTGGCTGTGTTGTTTTGGTGTGACTAGATGTTGGTCGAATTGGTGCAGTGCATTTTGGTGCTGCAATCAAAAAACGTAAGTGAAATTTAATGACGCATTTAACGATATTACATATTACCATCCTGTCATGATATATTTTGGCAGCATCAGCTGATATTACGAACTGGAAAATGTCGTTTGCAAAAAAACATCCAAACTAACACTGGTCCGCCATCTCGCAATTCTACCTCCGTGTTTATAACACGTCGTGGTGCATCCGCCCAGATATGCACTTCAGAGCCCAAATTTGTTTATGGAATGAATGGGTTGCCTTGTGACCGGAACACACCAACCGTAGCAACTTAGATACTGCCTTCTCATTGTTGTCAATGGTTGAGCAAGTATATATCTTTCAAGTCAAAATTGCAATTAAGATCTCCTCAATCGCAAGGGCACAAGAAGATACCTAGACCTAAATCAACTTAATTTTTCAACGCAGTGTATGTGGACACTTGTGCCTTGAGAGTGCATCCAGATGCCTTCGGGCAAGGTCAACGTCTTCAGGACAGTTTCAACAATCCATATTCTTCAGAAACAAAATCATCTGTACTTTTGAAAATATATCATGCTTTGCCTACCTCGGTGCTCAGAAAACTACACGAAATACGTGGTGCGGTATGTTCTTAGTACAATTGCCCGGAAATTTAGTTGTACGAGGGTATGGAGTATGTAAAGTTGGCAAAAGCCGTTCACCGTTTAAGTGTAGCATCAGATCAGGAGATATACATACGTAGAATTGTGTATATATACGTGTATGTAAATATTCATTTATCTAGATAGATATAAATTTATATGTACACATGTTTGGTACGTTTTTTTCACATCTCAACTTATCATACCAGAAAAACCATGTAGCAAATTTGTTGATGGTTCAGAACTCCGGTAAACTCACCAGTTGAAGTTGGTAGTTGAAATCCCATTGAAACTGAATGTTTTTGTTTTTTCTCGAATTTGGATTGTCCGCTTCGTGTAGGATCAGCTGACTGAAGGGCGAACGGCCCGGGGACACGCACCCTAGCAGCTCACAGACAAAAAAATCTATCTCTCAGGCTTTTTATCTAGTTTGGCCCTGGTGGAGTGTTCTGTTTTTGTTGTTTTTGTTGTTTGTGTTGGTGTTGCTTTGTTGGTCTGGGTTTCTTTTTTGTGTTGTTGTTTTGGTTTTGGCCAAACTAGGTACGTAGTGCGTTTTGGGTCCTAATTATGGCACCTATCTACAGTCGTATCTTGACAGCCACGATCGCAATGATGAGCGCAGCATCGGATCAAAAACAACAATGCGGACTGGGCATTTTGCTTTTTGGAAAATGATCCCCCGGAGTGGTCCAACCGCACGGTGACGTTCAAAGGCTTCCATAGTCAGAAGCTGCTTGCCAAGTTTCACAGTGATGGGAGAGTGAAAGTCTTGGGCATCTATTTTCAACAGCAAGGTGATGAGCAGAGATATGAAGTCAATGATCTTTTCTCATGTGACAGGTGTTGGGGTTATGAATGGCCCGAACCAATGGAGAATGGTCGTCCTCTTTGAAGCTGGTGTGGAGGGCCTGAGTTGGAACCAATGACCATGTACAAGTTGGGTCAAGATCCGGACGTTTCTGGATATCTCCATAACACAAGCAATCGCGCGTGCCTTGGTCAACCGTATGACATTCTTTGAATGTGACTGCAAAGGCCAACGTCGTGTAGTTTTACCATTCCGTAATTGACCAGAACCTTTCAGTTGACGAAAAAACAATGCTGCGGGGAAAGGAGATTGGCTCATACCCGTGCTTCAAAATCTTCCATGCAGTGTTCCAGTTCATGGTATTCAGTCTGTTCTTGTGTTGGGCATGCCACATGTTGAAGCAGACTTGATGGAAGATGCTTTGCTTGCAAAGATTCATTATTCAAGGCCTTCTTAAAAAACACATTTGTTGCCAGATGTAAAGATGTATTTCATCAGTGATGCAAACTGATTCATTTAATCTCCAAATTTCTCAACCAGCACAACTTTGATTATTCGAAACTTGGAAAGTTTTTTTCCCTGGAAAATTTGATCATGTTTTTGCTCCGTAGCTGTGATTTGTTCCGGAGCTTCAAAACTTCGAGCTGTCTCCAAAGTGTGTTCAGATCGACGAGGTGATGCTTCCGAAACTTTTGGGTGAAACATACATTTTTGAACTGAGATGATGTTGAACTGCAACTGTTGGAATGAGATTCGCCGCCTAGAATCATAATAGATCTCCAGTTTTTTTCTGGAAATATAGATGCAGTTCTGACATCTGATTATTTTAAATGATTCCAAGTTGTTGAGGTTTGTTGTGCACAAGAATCGATATACGTAAAAACCTCTTTACAAAGTCTCAAGCCTGAAGGAAACACCACAGATTCCCTGTTTGCAGGAGCTCTGCAAGATGGAAGGCGCTTGAAACAAACGTAGCAAACCATGAACAGATGGGACTGATGTTCCAAGACACTCAGGATGATGACACCGACCTTTATGGGTTTTTGCCACGCCACAGTTGGGGTGAACAAACATTCTCTGCAAGGATCGCGTGATTTCCAAGCCGCGTCCGGCCCCAAAGGATGAATCTGTGAGTTTCGAGCAGCTGGCCGGGCGACCAGCCATGAAATGAAATTGTAGTCATCCCAAGTGGTTCAGGATTTTGTTTGTCACTGGAACCATAAGATGGTTTTATCATTCACGTAGAACAATCCTTTGCAAGATGGAAATGAGAAAAATCTTGGGTGTCTTCGTCGGTTCCGAGAAGCTGCCATGAAAACTGGGAAACTGAATTTGGCAAAGCAAATTCAAATGTTCAAGTGAATTTCCTAATTCTTCCTGAGGCCTGGATAGACTTGAGAGATTTCTAGGAGGGAAGCTGAAACCATCATGGATTTGCACAAAACCCAGTTCAACTGCAGAGATGTTTGTGCTTGCCCTAAGGGGAGCTCTGCTTCCAGAAGAAAGTGATGATCAGGTTGGATCCGAAAATATCTTTTTTGCTCAGATGGCATTGCTTCTGATTGGTCGGGTTGCTTTGTTGGATTTTTTTTTCGAACGGAAAAAACCTCAGACTTTTTGCCACCTCAACATGTTTCAGTCGTTTGCAGGGTTGGTCTTTGGACAGTGTCAGTAAAGAGTGGATGCCCATGGGTTCTGTTGACGAGGCCACAGACTTTCTGGTGGAAGCTCAACGTGAGGCCAACTGTCAAAAGGTTTTCGGAGGGCAATGACTCTTGGACTTCGAGCCTCTAACTTATTTCCCCAAATAGCTTTAGCTATAAGGGTTCTTACTTCAAGGATAGGGGTGAAGGTTCCCAGATTTTTTGGATTCGTTTTGGGGGGGCGGGTGTCGTCGGAAGTGTTGTATGATGTGTGTATGACTGAGGGCTCGCAGATTTTGATTTGTTTTGAGAAGGGCTAGCACCTAGATTCGTAAAGGAGTGTTAAATCATGTTAAATCAACATGTTGGCATACAACCCACAGTCTTTCGTTTCCATTACGTTTTCATTCACCATCTGCCTTGACACCTGCGAAATTTCTCATTCATATTCTTATTTTTGTTTTGAATACTATATATAAATTTCTATTTAGGTTTATATCTTGCCTCTGAATATCAATACTTATGACAATTGAAATTTATATATTTTGAATCGTTTTAACAAATTGCGGAAATGGCTGATTCCTTTCCATGCTATTTGGGGTCTATGATGCTAGAATTTCTATGTAAACATGCTAGAGTACAGAACATGGAATTGACGTATCTACCCCAAATTTCTCAGGATGCATTGACTCCATGTGCCAAAATGTTGATTGGTGGTTACGTTTGGTGGTTGGCTGGTTTGCTACATAGATTCCTAACTCTTCGTCCCTGACGCGTCCTCCTAGGATCAAATAGCACCGGAAAGATATTCATGAACGCAGTAGTGGCGCCAGCATACCCAAGGTCATAGGATGTGCCAATGCTTCATATGGATTCTCTCTATTTCTTAAAAAAGAAGCTCTTAAGGGGATTTTTCAATATTTCCTATGTCAACCAAACATGTTTCCAACTTTTCGCCGCAGAAAGACATGGAGTTTTTTCTTGAACCTCTCTGGTCAGCACCCTTGCGAGGTGCGCAACGCCCGGCGCTTTGCCATTTCTTCGATGCTCCTCGCAGGCTCTTTACCTAAACGGTTGCCGATCAACACAGATCCAGTGATTTTGAAGCAAAAAATCAAAGCAGATGTGGTCTCCCAAATGTTTTTTCTTCAAAAAACTAATTCCTCTTCTGTGGGGATTCCATCATGTGGCTCCCCTTTAGTCCCAAAATCTCTCTGCATCAGCGTGAACCGGTGAGGAGCTGCAGTTGCCGCGCTTGTGGCAAGCATGTCTCCTGGCAAAATCATGGTTGTACCATGTGGTGGTAGGTGGTAGGTGGTAGGTGGTAGGTGATGGTGCCACAGGTCCAGGGGTGTGGATGCGCTTTTTCTGTGTCATTGAAACAGTTGGATGTGTCACAATTGGTAAAATGAAACTGACGGGCCTGAGGTTCAACGGAACATCTGCAAGCTCAGACATCACAAAGGTGGGCGACTCAGGGGTAATTCTGCCCATCCAACGGCAATGGGTTTCCGCCGTGTGTTATACACGGGCTTCCCGCGGAAAAAATCGTGAGGCAACGGTACTGGACAACACCGTTTATCCTGTCTTTCCAGGCGGGGTTGGAAGGTGCAAAGGGTTGCACAGTTGCACAGTGCATCAACGGCAACGGCCGTAACGGCCAGGTGTTCCTCCCCTTTCCCCGGGTTGGGCACGCTGCATCACCAATGCAGTTTGGGCACTCGAGCAGGGAGATGTGAAAAGTCACGATGTTCAGCAGCTTTGGGCTTGGGAAGGAATGGCTTGCTTGTGGTATTTGTTGGTATTGCATTGTTGGTTTCTTTGTTTCTTTTCCGCAGTCCTTGAACTGAGCGTCTGAGCGTTGGTTGAACTACCTTTGAAATCTGGAATGAAAGCATTCTCGAGCATCTTGCATCTTCCCACTCAGATTGATTGTTCCAAAAGGACTCTCCTTTTTGCGGGGCTGATTTTCACATGTGTATGTCATGATGATATGTCATGATGATATGTGATACGGTTGATGGAAGAAATCCTGCACGACCTGGGATGTATAAATTCTTGTAAATACTGGGAGAAACTACCAACTTCAACTGGTTTGCCGGATTTCTTCCAACAATATGTCTCTCTTGCTCCAGGTACATTTCTACTTCAATCCTCGCACATGTGACCAAAAAAGTGACCTCAGGTCGTTCGCGAAGGTCATGATCCAGAGTCTCCGAAGGCTCAAGGGGATCATTCTTCAGATTTCTAGAACTATGAAGGCTATGAACTTTCAAACATCAGAAGTTGGAGAATTTCCAGCTGTTTTAATTTGGACTGAAAAGGATGATGGTGCAAAACAGTGTTTGGACACCTTAGGAAGACCCTTCGTGAGGTTGCAGTAATCCGCGAGAAGACAAAGGTGCTGGTTGCAGAAGTGCGTGGACGACGTGTGGGGATCCCCAAAAGCACAACTAAGCAATGAAAAAGCCTGGTGATTTACTGTATATAGGGGATTATACTACCCAGTTAGTTATATGGGGATTATAATAAACCATTACAAGGGTCCTTATTTTTGAAACTCAGGCTTGATCTTTCGCCACGGCTTAGCTCATGTATCAAGATGGTTTGATTTCTCCCAGTGATACCAAACTCAAGTGTTTCCCGTCAAACCCAAAATGCAAGCTCCTAAAGTGCAGGGCCTTTGAATGTTTTCATTTTCATCAAGTATTGTGGATATGTTCTTGGGAGCTTTCATTGTCTTTGCCATTTAAAACCAGGGCAGTAGGGAGTGAAGACCCATTTTCGAATTTTGGCCATCATGAAACTCACACGGGGATCCTTGGAGTATAAATCAAGTTCCATGGAGTAGTTTTAGGATCAGGGAAAACTAACACAGCTGGAAAGCCAAAAAAGTTGGTGGTTTAACTTTGGGTCTACACCACCAAAAACTAACATGCCCCCTAAAAAGGGATTCTTTCAGTAGGGAATACATCTTCCAACCATTGATTTTCAGGGGACATGTTAGTTTTCATGGGAGTAAAATTTTTTCTCCTTCCAAAAGGTTCACAGGTGAATCCTTGGGATTGTCTAGCCAAGGTTCGTTTGGTGGAGCCCATTGATGGTTGGGTGTCCTCCATGTCAAGTGATGGTCCCTTGGAAGGATGGAAAAATCCCAGGAAAAATCTACCCGGTTTTTTTTTGTGAGAAAAATGCACTAAAACACAAACAGAAGGGTTTGGAAAGGTGAACAAAGGGATGAAAAATGAGGAAAGATGACGATATGAAGGTATATGTACATATATATATATAATATACATGATATATGCAGAATACACAGTACATTCTATGGATAGGTTGTCAATAGTTTTGAATCATTTTGAAGGAGACTGTCGAATCTGAGTCAGTTCTAAAGAAGAAAAGAAAAACCAACGGCTGGAGCCCGAAAAAAGACCCCAAACAGCAGCTTCGGGAATGTACACCGTGGCAACTTTGGAAATGTCCCAAAAATGGTTGAACAAATGCAGCTACAAGTTATTCAATCATTGTTGTTCCCTATAAGCTTGAGTGGATTTTCCATGACTCTTTGATTGCGAGGTCACCTGATGCAGTGTTTTTTCTTGGGGAAGTTCAGGACACAGAAACCTGGATCTTTTAACTGCAAGGGTGCATGCTCTACACATTGGGGATGTTGTCCAAATAGATTGAGAACTAAAGGTAAATCTAGCCTTCCATAGGTATAAACTTTCATTGACACGTAACATAGGCATTTCAATTTCAACCTAAAAGTGTGTTCTCTTAGGCGTTGAATCATTTCTCGCCTCCAGAGATGCGACTCTCCCAAAAACCCAAGGTATTGAAGTCGTTCGCATGTTGCACAGAGAGAAGTTGCAAGATCACTGTCAGGGGGCACAGGTGGATCCAGCCCTCCTGGCTGCCGGGACTTCCCTCAAAGTTTGGCTGCAACTCTTTTGATAAAGGTGGCCAATTTTTTTTACTACCATTCAGAATGGGGGGGAATCTTTCAAAATGGGATTTGTTGGATCATTTTGAGACATCCACTGTACATATGTAATATATATATATACAAGATACATCAAGATACATATTATAGATCATATCTGATATATGTATGTGATGAATTGGTGGCTTTTGAATTCATGGATTTCGTGGTCGCAACCGATGTACTACCATCATGGGGCCCGTTTTACAAAAACTTCAGACTTGAGGCTTTTTTAATCTTGCAGTGGTTGGGGTGTTGACATGTTGGATTTCTACCCCCTGGCAGATGTCAGAATATACTCAAGATTCCAACTCCTGGATTTGGCTCAATGACTCTCCCCCAGAGTTCATCACTTGGTCACCAAAATGCGTGACCTTTTCTGAGATGATAATCTCCCCATTGATTTTCCCCCTTTCCCGTCCTCCCCATGTCACTCCACCCCTGCTAAGTCAAACGCGAAATTGATCGCCGCACCTTCCCAAAGAACCAATCCGTGCTGCCCTCATGCTGGTGTGACTGAAGCATGGTTGAGATGGGTGATTTTGCCCCCAAGCAAAGTATGCTATTGGAATCCAACGATGATTTTTATTGTTGGAAACAACTTCCGACTTATCAAGTCTTGCTGCTGGAAAGGCTCATCCACGTTGCGCCTGTGATGGCTGAGGTACAAGAAGGCTTTCAGGAGCTCAAAAGCGAACTCTTGAAGTTGGGTCCTGAAAATCCCAAAAAACTTGGTGAAAAAATGCAGATCCAAAAACATCCCCGAAAATCATAGGCAAAAGATGGCAACAAAAATCATTTTGCCAGCATGTTTTTGGTAACATATATAAATTTCCGTACTTGGCGAAGTTCCCGTGAAGGAAGCATGCTGATGAGTTGCTACTCGAAAGTTGGATGACAAAATCCACGTGATTCAAACTTGTAACTTGAATCCATGCAGGGTATGATACCTTCCCATCATTTTGATTTCGGCTTTCAAGATCCGGGTATTTCACTTCTTGCTTTCCATCTCATTCCATAATTCCCATTTGTGCTTTCACAATCATGTACACTCGACTCTCCCTTGAAGCCTAAAACAATGTGTCCTTAGTGGTTTCAAGCCACTAATGAGATTTCTGCACCAAAAAAAACTCTGGCATTTTTCAGAATGAATCATTTCCCTCCCTTCCGGAAGGGATGAAGTTTGTTTTTTTTTAAGATACAAGTGGGAAGGGTCCGGAGAAGCTTCACCGGACCTTGGACCTTCCGAGGTTGAAAGGCACTGAGGGGCAGCTCTTCCGGCTGTTGGTTTGGGGAGCCTGGTGCAGCCGGCAGCTGTGTCGAGATATATATCACATGGGTTCGTTGTCAGATTCAGATCCAGAGCCCCTGAATATTGCCATGCTTTTCCGTGATAGCAAGTGATCTAAAATGAGGATGAAATGATGTTTTTTTCATTTTTGTTGGAATGCCAATTTAGCTTTTGGGAGGACTGAACAAACAAAGGGTGTGTAGAGTCTTGGCAACTCTGTTGCTTTGGAATCTTTTAGGTACGATTGGACGATGGACAAGGGTATCCCCCTTTTTTGGGAAACACTTCTCATTTTCTGGTGTCTTTCTTTGCGAAACCAACCTATCTATCCGCATCCTCATCTGGCGTTCGCCAGATGCTATCGTGATCTGCAATGGGGTTTCAAGCTCGAGAAATGCACTGAGGAAAAGACGATCCTGAAATTGCAGGACAAAGCACAGGCCACTGAATTGAACCAAGAACGGTGGTTGAATGGAAATAAGGGGTGCTTCTAAGACGACGCCTTTTTTTCTGATGTTTTTTGAAGGGCCTACTTTATACACCATGATCTTCACGGAGCAGACTTTTGGTCTTTACCAACTGGACAAACACATGAGCTTTCGACACGCAGGTTTTTTTTTGGTGGTTGCTGAACTTTCCAGGTGAAATTTGTCACTTTTTCTAATTAAAATCTATTTCTCTTGGAATTCATCAAACGCACCATTTGGGAACTTTCGGTCTACCTTGGAATCTCTACTAGGAAATCTCGTGCCAAAAAGGTGCATGCCTATGCAGACGTCGCCACCGATGGTGCCAGCAAGGTTGGAAAGGGAAGTGATAAACCCTGATCCAAGTCTAGCGTTATTTTTTTTTGTGACTTCAAGGGATTGTTGTCATTCACCTTGTATGACCTTGTAAAATGAGAGTTTCTATATATATATATATTGTAAATGTATTGTAGGCAGAGCCCGGTATCATACACTGTATGTGCAAATACGTACACACCTAAATACTGTACTTGTTCTAGTATTACTGTTGCTGCTACTCCTCCTCCTCCTAAGATTGATGACTGAAGTTTAACACCCATGGATGAAGAAATAAAGACATAGGATTGTTTGGAGTTTCAGAAGAAGATGGTGACCAAAGGTTTCTGTGTCATTTTGAATGTCACGTTTCAGGTTTTCTTAGCCGTGACAACTAAAATTGTGCCGAAAGTTTCATTGATCTTCACCCGAGGGTTTCAACAAGTTCCCATGTATTTCCTCTGCCATGAGGTGGTTGAGAAGGTCAAAAAGACACTGCAGAGCATTGATCTCAGCAAGTGGGGAATCTCAATGCGGTGAATCCCCCGTGAATCTCGGAGAGTTTGTGGTGGCAGCGCCGTTTTCTGTTCAACGAGTTTCTAGGTGGTGGTTTCATTTTTTTTCATTTTCATCCATACCTGGGGAAATGATCCAATTTGACTAATATTTTTCAGATGGGTTGAAACCACCAACTAGGTTTGGATGCCCCTTATTTTCCCAATTTCGTCACAGTTGTGAGTCAAGAGATCTTCTGATGCCGGCCTGAATCGGCCGGAGTTGCTTCAAAGATGCGGTTTTCCATGACCAGTTTGCGCATGCCTGAGCTGATGTCTTTATACTGCAGGATTGATGCCAAGCAGATGACGGAAGACCTGATGAATGGCAAGGTGACCAGAATTGACCAGGGTGAAATGTGCTGATGGAAGAGCCATGTTTCTAAAATGCATAGCTTCACTCTTGAAGCCATCCAATGGGTGGAATTGGTACATGCAATGGTTTTTGTGGGTCAGATGGTTAGTGGCTCGTTGCCACTTTTCCACCTTGGATCACAGGTGCACCTGGGTGATATTCATTTGGATTTGATGAAGTCTGACGTGCGGGGGCCGAGCAGCCACGCCACAAGGAAGGCACGCCCAAAAGGTTCCTTGGGGCCATTGAGAGTTTGGGCTTTGAGGCACCACGACGACCCAAGCCCAGCATCGACATTGTGGGGAGCCCCGTTGAAATGCCATTTTGACAGATGCGGAGGTCGGACTTTCCAGAGAATTTTTTGAAATTGGTGTCAGATGTGATCTTAGGAGATGTATATAGATAAAATCATCCAAGTCCTTTGGTCCTTTTGATGTCATAGGGATGAGGTTTGACACACCAGGAAAAGGACGGTTTGGACTCCTTCTTTCTAACGAAGGTGAAGAATTTGGGACTTTTTGGCCACCGTCTTCAAAGGAATCACCCTTCATCTGCGTTTCAAAAAGATGTGCTTGCTGAGGTAGAATAAGGAAACAAAGGGGACATTTTGGCGAGAAGCAGCTGCGAGGATTCTTTTCGTGCAGAGTTTCTGACCGAAGAAATCTTGTGAAGTTTGATGATTTGTTGCTGTGAAGTGGCACATGAAATTATCCTGGCTGTTTCCGCTCAGCATGTGTAGTTCCCAGTTTAGATACAGTTTCACAAGACTGTGGCCCAGAAAACTAGAGAAATCACAATCATAGGTTGAAAAAATCATCGTGGGAGATTCTTTGGAAACGTGATTTTATCTTCCACTAAAGAGCCTTTCGCAAGCCAGAGTCTTAAGAGGGGTCGGAGAGCGAAAGTGGGCTTGTTTCACGTTTAGGTGACTGGGCGTAAAGCTGTGCCATGTGGGCTCAAACTATCCGCAAATGATTCAAAGTGCCGAGCTTCAAAATCTCTCCTACTCATACCACAAGAAGCTTTGCTTGGCCAGAAACTCCCATGGAGTGCCCATGCTCGCTGAAAAGTTTTCTTGGTTTCGCGCTCGCGCAACTTGTCGCATGCGATTCTGAGGGGCTTCCCTGGAGGGGAGTCCACAAGTTTGGCCAAGTTTTGGAGATGAGCCACTTGAGAGTCTCCAGTTGACACAATTGATCACCACCACTGGGCTTTTTGCCTGTTTTTTGTTGTGTTAGTTTGTTTGCAAAAAGAATGCGGCCTCGATAAATTTGGTTTAGTATGAAAGATGTTAGATTGTAAAAGGTTTTCGTTTTTTTGTTGGGCAGTTCTTTTTTTGGTGCTCCAGGAGGGCTGGAATGCCTTGGTAAAGAAAAAGAAGTTCTTCCTATTATGGGGGACTTGCCTTCCATAGATTGCGGTGCTGCGCAAAAAAAAACAAGCCGCAGTTCGGATGCAGAGGTGTCTTTTCACGTCAGTAAAGGGACTTTAGCTCCTGGCTTCCGGTCATGAACATCTCCAAGTCAGTTTGGCTCCTTGCAGAAAACGGAAGAGCTAAGACTAAGATGTCTTGATGCTTGTTCAGCTGCTCAAGACATGTGGAGTATTTACATGTCAGAACTTATTGAGATGGGAGACTCTTCCAAACCTTTATTTTTCACTATAGCATCTCTTGGGCAGTTGCTTGATTTTGAATTGTGTGGAATGCAAAGCCTTTTGATGACAGTTCAACATTGAGTCTCCGCTTATTATGGGTAGCCTTTTTTATTCAAAGTTGTCTTCGCCCAACTCAAACACTCTCAGAACAGGATGTGCCTTGAGGGTATCCGTCTCCACCATGAGATGTGAAGGCGAAGAAGCAAGAAAATGCCATAGAAGGGGCCTATCTAGCAAAACTGAAGGCAAAACTCACATGTTTTATGGACTTCCGGGTCTACAATGCGCATTTCAAAATGTGCATTTTCCAAGAGAACATTCGTGTAATCCTGTCAAAATGGTGTATCATAGTAAGGAAGACATTTTTTTTCCATGTTGGTGGCTTCGCTCGAATAGAAAGAGATTTTGACTTGGAGATATGCCTTGATATTCCGGGAATTTTAAATCACCCGCCAGAAGCTAGCTATTTCCTCTGCTTTGTTTTTTTCTAAAAAAGGTCTTGTGGGTTTCTGCCTTTTGCCTTCCCACCCCGGCCGTCAGATGCTTTGCCTCGCGGCCGTTCTTTTGACGGCGAGGTGTGGCAAAAGGGAGATCTGAGCATTGAGGTCACCTCATTCTCAAACAATGTCTACCTCACTCGAAGTATTCAGGTTGCATCCATTTGTTATTCTTTCTCACAAACTATCCATGGACATAGAACAAAAAAGTGACAGTATGTGGTGACTTTCGTAAGTCATCTTCCAGGGCGTGTTTCATTTTTGCCCATTTTTCACTTCCATGACTTTAGCATCAGCGATCCAGGTTTGTGGTGTGGGCAGCGCCTGTTCAGTTCAGCAGGATGGGTGACTTTTGTGATGCGCTGTGCAACGGGGTGTGGAGACTGAAACATATTCACGAGAGGTTGAAGAACAATCAACAATTGCTTGAATTTGGTAGTTTTCACAGATTTTGATTTTGTGAGTCCAAAAAATCCATCTTAATGGCTTCACACCAAATGACCATGATTGTTTTTTTTTTCCAGAAGAAAAGGGAATGCCATTATTTTTTGCCCTTGGAGGACTGTGAAGGACGCAAAGGCTCGTTGGTTCGAGTATCCAGACATTCAGGCGATTCGGCTCCCGGACGAATTCACCATCTGGAAGCTGCATCAGAGGGGTCTAGATCTTACTGTCGATGGAAGAAATCCATAGGAAATCCATGGAAATCCTATGATTTACAGAGTTTTAAACCTCACAGGTGTTGTAGGATTGCTTCCATCAAACCAGAGCTGGATGAAAGACTTTGCTGGGAAGAGTACAAGTGTATCGTCAATGACCTCGATGTGTATCTCTGATTTATGATCGCCAGTCAACAAAGGTAAAGAAGCTAGGTTTTAAGGAACTTCAGATTTTGCCAGGATCAGAGGTTTGATACATCTGTGATATCCAATTTGTGCCTGTAGTCTTTTAGTGTTGTTTTGAAGAAATTCCTCCACAGGCAGCTGCAGAGCTTCCTCAGCTCACCTTCATCTTGGATCCCAGTGCCAGTTACTTTCATGAGGTTCGGGGCCCGACTGGAAATTTCTGAGTTGCCCCTGTTTTCCCGGGAAAAACAGTGACCCTTAATGTAGTAGTTGGAACGCATGGGATTTGCGGCTAACTGGGGTTTTATTTGGAGTCGGGGTCTCGGGGTTTCCAACGTGGGCAGGTTTACAACGTCTCCAAAGAGGCCCCACGGTGAATCGATGAATCTGGGAGGTATCCCAGGGGTATTTTTCAGGATGATTTGTCGGTCCAACGATGGCAAACTACGCAAGGATTGGACAGGATTTCTGAACCAAAAACACGGATTGGAAACCGTTATTTGTAGAGGGTTTTTTGTTGGAGGGATTTTTGTGAGTGGCCCATCATTACAGTATCCGTAGCAAAGAGGTAGTTAGAAACTGCGATAAAAAAGCAGTTCACCATGGTGTTGGAAGGCAAAGTGTCGATCCGTCGATCTCCAAATTGATCGTTCACATGGTATTGGTTGGACAACTCTCTATATGGGTGTTTCCAAAAATAGGGGTACCCCAAAATGGATGGTTTAGAATGGAAAACCCTATGAAAATGGATGATTTGGGGGTACCACTATTTTCGGAAACCCGTATATATAAAGATATATATGATACTGTGCTTACGGTCAACATTTATCTTTTGTTGGCCCCCTTCCCCGTTTGGAATCTTATAGCTCCTCTGCAAAATCTTGGAAAACGTGAAAACCAGGACCAGGAATCAAACCTTTTGAAACCCTGAAAAACGAGCAACAAAAAACATGAGTTAAAAGCATCCCAAAGCATAAAACACACAAAAATGAATTAGAAATTAAAACCCATCAATTACAACAAGAGTCTATACCAGACCAAGTACTTGAATAATAGTGGTTTTGGACGGCTTGTCCGTTGATGGATTAAATTTGATGAGACTCCAGTACAGATGGTGATTATTCCCATGACTTGCTGGTATTCATTTTAATCATCCCAACTGTTTCATGGGATTTTGCCAAACGAATTGGGGGTTCTTCAGAAAGGTGGCGAAGTCATTTCTTTCTGAAAAGTTGGCTGTGGTTCTGCTGCGTGCAGCGCCTTGGTCTTTGATGAGGCAAAATTTGCTAAAGATTTGGGTGCCCGAAAACCCAGGAAAACAAACATCGTTTTTTTTTTGTTTTTTTTGTTTTTTTAAAAGAACAGTTCATAGGCTCCAAAGTGGTTTCGAAAGAATTTCCACCATCAATTTGGAAAAAACTAATATGCTTCGGAGAAAAAAACTACTATCCGTCGCAAACTTTTGAATCTGTTCCACCAGTCCGAAAGCAGCGAAGAGTTTTTTGAGATTTCGATGATGGCCCGGGGGGCTATTGGAGTCATCAATTGAAATGCGAAGTCTATGGGTTTCTTCGCCATTTTTCTTCCGTAGCTTTTTTTGGTTGCTACCTTTCTAGATCTTGAAAACATCCATACAAAACACTGGCATTTGAGGATTGCCTTCCTTATGGCGGGAAATTAGACCTTCAAAGTCTGCAGATCAACACTATTTGCAGCTCAACTTTAAGGAGTAATGTGACCACATATTTGGTCCTCTTCAGTATTTGTAGTTTCATTTTGCAGGTCTAAATGTTTCACGCCACACCAGAAAGAAGAAACAGTGACATAATGAAGTTCATGACCTGTATTTCGTACCAAACCTGCAGATAAGCAGATTGTTTACCCGGATGCTAATTTCCCACCCCCTTGTGTTTCTGTTTCCTGTTGCTGTTGCTGTTGTTGCTGTTGTTGCTGTTGTTGCTGTTGTTGCTGTTGTTG
>DF244986.1:0-21753 GCA_000507305.1 Breviolum minutum Mf 1.05b.01 | reverse complement strand
ACATACATACATACATACATACATACATACATACATACATACATACATACATACATACATACATACATACATACATACATACATACATACATACATACATACATACATACATACATACATACATACATACATACATACATACATACATACATACATACATACATACATACATACATACATACATACATACATACATACATACATTCAACACTTTTGCATCGAAACATGTAAACATTGATAAATGTATACATGTTTTCATACTTTCATATTTCATAATCCTCACTTCGTTCGCACAAGCCTAGCCTTCACTTCGCTTGCTTTCGTAATAATCCACCTCAATTCTACAAAGAGATAAATGAAATCATCTCGATAATCAAAACAAACACTGAAACATCTGAAACCTCATAAAATTCATGGAAAAAAACCATCGGGTTCATCGGTGCATGTTCTCAGAAAGAAAAAACAAACAAAACAATCTGGACGTTGCATGTTGAAAATATCATCCAAATCTGATTCCACATACTGTACCACTATGAATCTGAATTCTGCAAAGATTTGACTTGACACATTTATAAATAGATGAAACCATCTCAATATTCAAAGATCAGAAATGTGATTCCATGCTCAAATGATAATTCACCTCTTCGATTCAAATATGTTCAAATCACACATTCAGCAGCCATAGCCAGCAGCAGCACTTTTTCTCCTTCGCCACATTCTCCCGCAGTGCTCCTTGGCAAGGGTTTTTAAACCCTGCTCTGCAATCAACATGGCAGGAATGTCACTGTCACTTGTTCCACGAGGGAAGCTTCATGTTAATACCAAAGTTTCTAAATTTGCTGCTAGAACTCATCAACGCATTGTTCTTTACAATGGTTGGCGACACCTCTGAGCCCCCACCTTTTTTGGACATCAAGTTCGAACCGCCCCGCCAGATCGTGCATGTTCGAATGACAAGGCCATGTTGGACTCTGCCTTTACACCAAAGGTCAGGTCAAGGTTCTGAAAGCATGACAAATATGACTGAGGGACCCCATTCTTGCACCTCACTGTGCCGCAGCTGGAATTTGAAAAAAACTGTGAGAGGATTTGGCACTATGCCAAAGTTTGTCAAAACGGCTGTCACAAACATTCATCGCTGTGATTCTTGTGTGATGTGACAAGCACGTGCCGGGTATTCGAAACATCTCGAGAACAGGTCACTTTCATCCTTGCATTGGAAGTAGCGGAAATTGACCATGCAAGAGTCAACTCCTGGTGCTGCACTTTGCAATACTTCATTTGGCCAGGACAAGAATGGAATAAGATGGACCTATCGTCATTCGATTGTTCATAATTGGCTTTAGGAGCCCGGTCCGAGGGTGCTTCCCACCCTGTTTCCCTCACATGTGCCACGGATTGGCATTTTCTGTGTCACCCATAAATGCTGGCCTGTGCTCTTGCCAGCCGGCAGCATTCGAAGTTCATCACCGTCAGGTTGGTACGAAGACTGCTTCAAACCAATGGCGCTTCCAGTTCCAGGCTATCCTCTTCGACCATCCGGATCTGCTTCGGAGTTTTCAAGACCATGCCGATGCCCATGTTGATGCAAAACTGGCAGAACTTGCATTTCACAGGGCCACAGTTGAAGGCTAGCTTACCTCTTCAGGACCTTTGCATCTTCTTTTGAGCTTACCTCTTCAGGACCTTTGCATCTTTTTTTGAGGGGTCCACTGCAATGTCAATTTTGGGATGGTGGAGTTTGCTGCAGTAACTGTTTGACTGCACTAAATGAGATGTCAGTCTTTCAGGACTTCACTCGATCAAGTGACTAAGTCACGTTGCAATAGCCATGGCAAATATAACAGAGATTGTGGCTGCCCCAAAGACTCTTGATATTCAATCGGGGACAGTTGGCGAAGAAAAGACTGTGAGTCAATGGAACGCCATCCCGCCAAAGTTTGTCAAAAATGCTGCTACAGACTGGCATCGCTTTGATTTTGATGGGCTGCGACACAAGCATGGTGGATATTTGAAACATCTTGAGAGTATTTCCCTTTCATGTTTGCATTGGGAGCAGGACAAATTGACCCGGAGTCAACTGCTGGTCAGGCAATCTGCGATAATTCACTTGGCCATCACCAGAACTGTTTGCATAATATGCGAAAACTGCCATATGATCATCTTGTGTTGGCCATACTCACATGCAACCATACACAATTGTACACGTGTAGATCCACCGGGTTTCCTGATTGGTGCCATGCGTTGGCTTTCTTGCAAGTCGGCAGCAAAAGAAGTCCATCTCCAGATTTGACCTTGACCAACGAAAAATTCCCGGCCTCCCAGTATGATATGTTGCCATTCAGGTCGATGAGAAGAAGGCTTCAAAATAGAGGCCTTTCCGGTTCCATCTCTTCCAACATATGGCTCCGCTTCTGGGTTCTCTTGATCAAATTACTGGGCCTCCTCAGGGACTGCGTGCGTTCGGGCCAAGATTCTGCAAACAGGTTAGTCAATTGACTTATGGAGAGCTGGCACAAGAATTGGTTCTGGAACACTGGGAACAAAAGGGTGAACAGCAAGGCAGGGATGATTTAGGCAGTTTGAAGAAAACACTGGAACCCTTGGAAAGCCTACCACTTCGCTGTTTCAGATTTGCTGGCACATGTTCAAGGCACAAGCAAGGCAATTAGGCATCTTCATGCCATGAGCGTCACGAGCAGTCTTGGATCTTCAGGTGGTGGGAAGAGAAAAGTGATGACATGGGGTTGGATGGTGGCTTTGAACTACTGGTATCACACACAGAAATCCTTAAACACTTAATCAACCTGATGGATTCAGCTTTGAGAGAAACAAAACTCCCCGACCAAGAAAGACACCAAAACCTGCTACCTGATGGGGAAAAGCCATTCTTTCTGTCAACTTCATCCACTTGCGATCACGTTTTGCATAGGCACAAAAGCAGAGTCACAACCGAAGACACATGTACAGCACTGCAGGCATTACTTTCTAAGGAAATTTGCTTAACTTGACCCTGACATGCTAAATGACAACCCTTTGGTTGCATGAGGCCCTGCACAAACTTGCCCTTTGGCACCAGGCGGAAAGGAACATGTCCAGTACCAGTTGTTGGGAAGATGAACGGAACCTCAAAGACACGTTTTTCTGCTTGCAAATTGCACGAATGAGAATAACCTTGACTGAAACTCTATTGCACTCCTGGCAAGAGGATGATGTTGGTCCACTATGAGCTCGAAATCACTTCAGCAACATGAACAAAACACTAACGGCTTTGCCGGACTCAGATACTGGATTTTTGAGACATGTTGGTATGAGGTGCCTTAGCTAAAGAGACATGAACTTTATAAAATACTTGCACCGCTACGGCCTGGCAAGTACATGTTACTTGAAACATCTTAAAACCTCAGTTTGGGACCTGAGAATTTTGGACTTGAACTCGGAGTTGGAGATCTGCTTCTGCACGGATCTGCTTGGTCAGCACAGTCAAGACCCATATTGTCAATTGCGATGGATACCGGGAGCAAAGGGAAGCTGGCTTACCTCTCCGAAACCAGGGCCCCTTGCATCTTCTTTCAAGGGCTATGGCTATCTGTGCCAACATCAAAACTCTTTGCATTTCTCAGTAGCGATGCATAATTTGAAGCGGTCCCATCGCTAGCCACAGTTTTATAACTTTTGAAGGGGTATCGCTTGTGAAGGGGTCCCGTCGCCAGAGACAGCTTTGAGCAGTGTTTTACATAATTCTCACCCATGAAAGCGTTCAGTTCAATCAATAAGGGTCTTGAAAGCTGCACATGTCGCTTTAGGAGCTGAGACACGAAGATGTGTGCACACAGAATCAAGCTGAGATGTCCAGAAAGAAAATCAAGTTTGGAGATCTCCCACTTTGAGTCAGAAGCTGACTGAAACCCATGCAGTGGGGAAACTTGGCTCTCGGTTCTTGCAAGCCTAATGTCCTAGTGCCATGTAAGCCGAGCAAACTAGGTCTTGGAGGGTCTTAGAACCTTGGGAATGCAAAGTGGGGAAGTGGAGATGAGCGACAGAAAGGTGATTTCAAGACACCTACTTTCATGGCAAACATTTCGGTCTCCTCGCTCAGTTTGGAAGAAAAAATGACTTTGGAATGTCTTTCACTTGGCCTTTTCAAATTCGCTGAGTCCAAAGATGATGCTTGAATTGGCCAGCAAGCAAATAGCGGCTTGACAAAACCAGTGGAGCATTTTCACGCTGAAAATGCCTCATTCTAGAACCCTGCGCGGTCCTTTCAAACGAAAGTCGCCATTTGGAACCAGGACGAACAGAAACTGCTCGCTACCACCATATGGGAAAATACAAAGCCTTCCATCTATTTGCTGTCTTTTGTTTGCAAACAAAAAGATCATGAGAATGACTTCGACTCAAATTCAGATGCATTCCTGGGAAAAAATGATGCTGGTCCAGCATGACGAGACCGACATCACTCCAAAACATAAGAAAGGCAGCAATCACATTACCGGACTCTGCTTTTGTTGGTAGAATTCCTGGCAGCATCTGCCCTAACAGCATCACATTACAAGTCGTGCTTCTCATCAAAGTGCATTTCACAGGGCAACAGTTGAAAGCCGGCTTACCTCTGAAGGACCTTTGCATCTTTTTTTGATGGGGCTACTGCAATGTCAATTTTGGGATGGTTGAGGCCTGTCTACCCCTCGCAGCTGAGACACGAAGATGCGGTGCACGCGGAATCAAGCTAAAATCCCCAGACTGAAAATCAAGTTTGGAGATCTCCCACGTTGAGTCAGAAGCTGCTTAAAACAGAAACTCATGCAGTGTGGAAACTTGGCTCGCGGTTGTTGCAAGCCTAATGATCTAGTCAATCTAGTGCCAGCAAACTAGGTCTTGGAGGGTCTTAGAACCTTGGGAATATGAAGTGGAGATGAGCAACAGAAAGGTGATTTCAAGACACGTGTTTTCATGGCAAACATTTTGGTCTTCTCGCTCGATCTGAAGAAAACAATGGCTTTGGAAGGCCTTTCACTTGGCCTCTTCAAATTCGCATGAGTTGGCCGGGCAAATAGCGGCGTGTTCAAACGGAACCCTGCATGTTTGCACTGCAAATGCCTCATTCTGGAACCCTACGCAGTCGTTGATCTTCAGGTGGCGGGAACAGTGAGGTCGTGACATTGGGATCGAAATAGTGGCAAGGGAGTATTCGAAGGCCATCTGCAAATAAGTCAAAAAATGTGGGGCCACAAAAAAAAACACAGTAGGGATTCTTCAATCCTACCAATGAATCCGCAACTCTTTGGCCGACCGAGATTCAAAGGGTCTGATGCGCAGTCCTTTCAAACGAGAAGTTGTTGCTTTAAAGAGCGCTGTTGCATCTTCTTTGACATACCTCTTGGCATTGAGTCCTCTGCAATATCAACGGAATGCATTCCAGCAAGAAACCTACTTGAATTGGTTCCGCCTGCGTTACATGACTGGCAGCTTTTATTTAGACATGTAGGCAGAAACCTATGTTGGCTGGTTTGGCCTGTTTTGATGTCACCGGTGATCATGGGGACGAATGTCGAAAACAGCATACAAAACAAGGCGTATGGAATCCTCATCAATCGACGCCGGTCTCTATGTCAACATTAGAGGCATCACTCAATGTGCTGACTGCCGGGGATAACCTGCACAGCTGACGGTCCGTCGCAACACCAACAGCTTCTACCTGAAAATGAACCGACCAGTGCCCCAACAACACGGCAACAGCGTACCGCTCCCGCAGGAAAGGAAAAACGCAACTGACGGTTTAGTTGCTTTTGCTTCAACTCAAAGCAGTGCAACTTCAGGTGAGCCGTGTCCAAAAGGTCTTTCATCTCGCAAGCTCGTAAGGAATTGCTTACGCTGCCACTACGTAGGCATCATTTAAGCAGCCACGGTGCCAGCTTACGTGTGGGGATTCCGGTATTTTGCTTACGCGCCAGCTTGCGCTGACTTACACAAATCTTCCATGATTTTCCATGCCCTTTCATCAGCGATCCAGATTGTTTGCACTGACCACTGATCTGCCAGGAACTGTTGATGGACTCCAAACATTGTACAAGGCATCATCCTTGCATCCTGATCCCAGAATTAAAAACCCTTTCAAGATGAGTGAAGGTGACGAAGGTGACTGAAATTTGGGAGTGTGTTTCATTCGAACTTTGGATGATACAAGGTACTCGTCGAACAGTCTCGCTTCAAAAACGCTCATACCTGAAATGAACCGACCAGTGCCCCAACACGGCAACAGCATACCACCACAGGAATGGAAAAATAAAACCGACTCCAAGACTTAGGTGTACAAGAGTCATTCCATAAGCGCTTTTCCATATGCAATGCGAGTACGTTAAAATTGAAAGAATGCACAAAAAGCTGCCTGCATCTCAACTGCACCGAAATGAACTCACCAGTGCCCCAACAACACGTGCTGTTGCCAGAGGAATGGAAAAACGCCACAGACTCAGAGACTTGGGTGCACAAGAGTTGTTCTTACCTTGTCTTTTCCATATGCAATGCCGCTTTGAAGCAGCATAGAATAGTGGGACTGTGAACCTGTCTTCTGCAAATCTCAACTGCACGGAAATCCGAGCATTAAAAAGTTGCACTTGGTGGTTGAAGGAGTTTCAGCAAACCCTGGCAATGAGTTTAGTTCCGTTCTCTCCGTCTCTTCCCCTGGGACCGGCAAAACTTTGCCCGCAAGCCTGATCAGTACCAGGTTCCAAGTGCAACGGGCTTTTTCCAAACAATCCAAGGGATGGAAGATCGAAAGAAGATAGCCTTTTGGCAACGCCCCGCAAGAAGTCCCGAATTTTCAACGAGAACCATTGTGAGGTACAATCATGTTCCGCAAGATGCAAGAACGAGGTTCGGCCCAAAAGGGGCACATCATCGCAAGTGCCATTCGTCCAGGAGCATCTACAGTGCATGCGCAGGTATGGTCTGGGAGATACCCTTTCGGGCAGCTAGCACATCAAATGACACGGCTTCCTATGAGCAAAGCAAAGACCATCTGCACTTCATTGCCTTAAGATGTAAGGTTGTGAGAACATGACTTTTTCCACACCTCGATTTTTTTTGGCACATGAAGAATGCTTTGCCTGTGATACAGTGAGCTAGAAACTCCTCGCTGGCACTTTTCAGACAAACGTCTCTCAGGTGAGACTTGAAACATACCGTAACATACCTAGTGGGGTTAGCCATGGATTCACTAAAGCGCAAGGCGCGATGAAACCAAAGACTCCATTTTCTTTGAAACAAGGAGATGAGATTCAGAATTTCAACATGCGGTGTAGAGTAATCCAAAAATTTGTTGCAGGCCCTAACAGGGCTGCCAAACTCCCCAAAAACAAAAATGATCAATGGAATTATGCTGGTGGTTTTGCCACAACCATTTCTACAAGTCCCTCTTTGAAGATGTAGGGACCCCTTAAACTCGGTCGGCTGGTAGCCGGTGGCTCTTGGGCGGTCCCAATTTTTGAACCCTGTGATTCATCGACATACTGTCACATACTCATACTGGTGAAAGCTGACCAGAGTATAATATTTGCAAAGGCTGGCTTCGCTATTCGGCCCAGCATTGCCAGGTGACAGTTCCAAAATTCATTCTTCTTTTGTTAGGGAGTCTTGGTGAAATTGGTGGCCTTGCCTAAAGTGCCACCATTCCATCTCCTGGATCTTGCCTTCAAGGTACAGGACATACAAAGCACAAGGGATGAAACTGGACAGACACTCATATGACTGACTAACGGTTCTTCAAACTTAAAGCGACACAACCGAGTTTTCCCAGACCTCCATTTCCTCCAGCACAGGGACAATGCTTTGCCTATTGTAGAGTGAGCTTCGTTGCAGACCCTTGTCTATCTTGTCTAAGAAATTTCATGGAGCAACGACAGCTGCGGAATGAGCCAGTTGCTGTGGCCTTACTTGGCAACCGTGCCAAAATCATCTTTGTTGGGACAGAATTTAGCAGTTTAACTGAAGTCAAACAACTTCTTACTAAGGCCCCAAGTCTAAAGTCATGGCAGCGTACTAGGAACGATGATTCTTTCCCAAACCATCCACGATTGGAGATCCAAAGTTGAATCCCTGTCGCCAACGCCTTTAATAGGGCATACAATTTCATGCCAGCATTCATGCAAGGCCTACAATCCACGCATTTGCCTGTAGTAGACCTTCTCAGGTGTCCTCTGGAAGACCAAGCATTGGGCAAAAACACGTCTGACTCATGTTCCTCACATGAAGCTACACAACCGCCGCTGTGGAAGGACCCCCTTGCTGGCATGACTTTTCTGGGCCACAACAACACAGGGTTTCTGTATGGAATGCAACAAAACAAAGCGTGGCAAGTAATTTCAATTTCATATTTCGCACTTGTGCGCTTTGCAATCAAAACATCTAGATCGCCTACATGTTCTCAGGAAGGGTCCTAGACTCCCCAGACTCACTGTAGATTGCAGAGTGCCTACCATCATCAAAGATCACGACTGCTCTTCTTTGCTCAACGGAAAGCGACCTGCAAAGAGGCGTGAAAGCAAGATCTGACTGATCATGGTGCACTCCTTGAACAACTTCATACGATCAGAACTCCCAGCTTGGAAGAGCGACATGCCAGTGAAAGAGACTGGAAAGCGGAGAAAAAAGTGACACAAATTGAGAACTTGAGAACCATTCTGTACAAATTCACTATGTTCACCAAGCAAGAGTCTATGACAAAACCAGAACCTCAAACACAGGTTTACAAAACTATGATGATGCTTCATTGAGTTTGGGTCAAACGGTTCTTTATCGAATCATACTGTTCAATCTTGGCGTGGTGTCTGAGTTTTATTCGAGATGGCGTGAACTTTCTTTGGATTTTGTGGGGTACTTTAAGCTACAGTCAAACACATCATCAGGATCTGCACATTCGAAGTCAAAGAGCCAAACAAAAAACATACGAACCACATGAAATAGCATTGACCCCAAATGGCTATGGGAAGCAAAACAAACACTGAAACCTCCGTCATGAAATTCATCGAAAAAAAAACACCCAGCGGCTCATGTTCTCAGGAAGGAAAAACAAACAAAACAATCTGGACGTTGATGTTGAAAATATCATCCAAATCTGATTCCACATACTGTACCACTATGAATCTGAATTCTGCAAAGATTTGATTCGACACATCTGTATAATAAGTAGAATAAAAGAAACCATTTCAATATTCAAAGATCAGAAATGTGATTCCATGCTCAAATGATAATTCACCTCTTTGATTCAAATATGTTCAAATCACACATTCACAAGCAAGAGCCAGCAGCAGCATTTTTTCCCCTTCGCCACATTCTTGCTAACCCTGCTCTGCAATCATCATGGCAGGAATGTCACTTGTTCCACAATGGGCAGCGTCATGTTAATACAAAAGTTTCGAAATTTGCTGCTAGAACATCAGTGCATTGCTCTTTACAATTGTTGGCGACCCCTCTGAGCCTCTACCTTTCTGGACATCAAGTCCGAACCGCCCCGCTAGATCGTACATCTTCGAATGACTAGGCCATGTTGGACTCTGCCTTTACACCAAAGGTCAGGTACAAGTTCTGAAAGCATGACAGATATGAGGGACCTCATTCTTGCACCTCACTGTGCCGCAGCTGGCATTTAAAAAGGCTGGGAGACGATTTGGCACTATGCCAATGTTTGTCAAAACGGCTGTCACAGACATGCATCGCTGTGATTCTTGTGCGATGTGACAAGCATGTGCCGGGTATTCGAAACATCTCGAAAACAGGTCAGTTTCATCCTTGCATTGGAAGTAGAACGAACTGGCCAAGTGTGAACTGCTGGTGCTGCACTTTGCAATACTTCATTTGGCCAGGACAAGAGTGGAATAAGATGGACCTATCGTCATTCGATTGTTCATAATTGGCTTTAGGAGCCCGGTCAGAGGGGTGCTTCCCATCCTGTTTGCCCGACATGCGCCATGTATTGGCATTTTCTGTTTCATCCATAGGTGCTGGCCTGTACTCTTGCCAGCTGGCAGCATTCGAAGTTCATCACCGTCAGGTCGGTACGAAGACTGCTTCAAACCAATGGCACTTCAGGTTCCAGGCTATCCTCTTCGACCATACCAATCCGCTTCAGGGTTTTCAGGACTGTGCAGAAGCACATGCCGATGCACATGTTGAGGCAAAACTGGCAGAACTTGCATTTCACAGAGCCACAGTTGAAGGCTGGCTGAAACTTAAGGACCTTTGCAGAAGCTACTGCAATGTCAATTTTACGATGGTGGAGTTTGCTGCACTAACTGTTTGACTGAACTGAATGAGATGTCAATCTTTCAAGACTTCGCTCGATCAATTGACTGGGTCACATTACAACAGCCCCGGCAAATACGACAGAGACTATGGTTTCCCCAAAGACTCTTGATCTTCGACTGGTGACAGCTGGCGCAAAGGAGGTTGCAAGTCGACGGAACGCCATGCCGCCAAAGTTTGTCAAAAATGCTGCTACAGACTTTCATCGCTTTGATTTTGATGGAATGCGACACAAGCATGGTGGATATTTGAAACGTCTTGCAAGTATTTCACTTTCACGTTTGCATTGGGAGCAGGACAAATTAACCCAGAGTCAACTGCTGGTCATGCAATCTGCGATAATTCACTTAACCATATTTAACCATCACCAGAGCTGTTTGCATAATATGCGAAAACTGCCACATGATCATCTTGTGTTGGCCATACTTGCATGTAACTACATACAATTGTACACGTGTAGATCCAGCGGGTGCTTCACCTCCTGTTTCCTGATTGGTGCCATGCGTTGGCTTTCTTGCAAGTCGACGGCAAAAGAAGTCCATCTCCGGATTTGACCTGGACCAACGAAACATTTCCGGCCTCCCAATATAAGATGTTGCCAGTCAGGTGATTGGAACCCAGCTTCAAACTAAAGGCCTTTCCGGCTCCATCTCTTCCAACATATGGTTCCGCTTCTGAGTTCTCACTCGATCAAATGACTCGGCCTCCTTGGGCGCTGCGTACTAGATTCTACAAACAGGCTAGATACAGTATGCTTCAATGCTTCCACCCATTTGTGTCAATTGAGCCGGGCTCAAAAGGTCTTTCATTTCGCAAGATCGTAAGGAATTGCTTACGCTCCTACTTACGCGGGCAGAGTGCCAGCTTACGAGTGGAGATTCCAGTATTTGGCTTCTGCGCCGGCGTGTAAGCCGACATACGCATCTCAGGGTTTTGCTTATGGGCACGTTCTTATGACCACCCCTCTTCTTACTATAGTAGCCGACACAATTATAGAAAAATTTGTCCCATTGCAACATGCCCGGGTTTTAACTGCAGCGGGTTTTTCTATAATTAATTATTAGCGTAAAAAATGGGAAAAAACTCCAAAGCGGAATTTGCGACTTGCCCATTGGATTCTAAGAATTTTTTATAATTCCCCGTTCCTGCATTTTTGGGGGAAAACCCGTGATTTTTGACTTTCTATAATTAGTTTGGGTAAAAAATGGTCTGAATTTTCTATATTTAATTTTGTCGTCGATTCATCATTGTGGAATGCCCGGCGTTTAACTGCAGCAGGTTTTCTATAATTAGCTATTCCTGCAAGAAATGGGAAAAACTCCTGTTTCGCGGTCACAGACAGACTTACAGAAACTTTAATTATAGAAAGTGTTTTACCGGGGCATGGGAAAATACCCGGGCACCAAAAGCCAATTTTTTATTTTTTTTGTCCCAATTGCGGATTGCCCGCTGAAAACCCGGGCATTTTACCATTAACGCCGGGAACAAAAGGGTGAACAGCAACGCAGGGATGATTTTAGAAACATCCTCTCAGCTACAATTCAGGGACTTCACGGGTCTCCATTATAGACCTGAAAGTTGGGCTCTGAATTTCAAAACCCTGGAGTTCCGGAAACCTTTCTAATTTCAAAGCATGTTAGACCCTTTGTCAGTGTCCCGTCAATCCATCCAGAATGGTGGTGCACGTATGTTGTCAAAAAGTTAGGCATGGGTGGATTCTCCTATGAAAACAAAATAGTTCTTGCATTACAGTGTTCTTGGAGCACTGCTTGGTAGAAAAGGGTCTGAAATCAAAGTGCTGCAGGTTTTACAAGCTTCACTCAGCGTGCTCACACCAAAGGCCATACTTTGATTCTACAGTTCATTTCATCCTTGTTTGTTTGTGTTCCACGCACAAAGGCCACAATTTCCTGGTTTGATGCGACACTGATAAACCAAAGCGGTTCAAAGGTCTACAATGGAATCTGCAGTAAAATGTTGACAGGCTCTGGAAACAAAGTCCTGGTAAGACAAAAAGGTCTACAATCATAACCAGGCAGGATCTACAAGGATCATTGTACCATTTTAGACCTTGCACCCGGCGGCCCTGGAGGACCCCCCCAGACCCCTATTAGTTGCAGGGATTTAGGCACTGTTGAGGCTTTGAGTTGAAAGAAAACACTGGAACCCTTGGCAAGCGTACGAAAACTTCGCTGTTTCAGATTTGTCGGCACATTTTCAAGGCAAAAAAGGCATGCTGGGAAAAGTCAGGCTGTCAATTACCCATATATATAAGAGTCAGCAATCCTTGAACCATCGAATTGCTCATTGATTGATCTTTTTGAACGGATGCACCCTGATCCTGAAAGGCAGTACAACCTGCTCGCCACAACTTTCTTCTGTAAACCGCAATCTATTATCGGGCGAGCATCTTTGGTCTTCCCACCCTTGCAAGGCCCCCGACTTTGCCTTATGATGATTGAATTGGCCCGCTGGCAAATAGAGGCTTGACAAAACCAGTGGAGCATTTTCACACTGAGAATGCCTCATTCTGGAACCCTGAGCAGTCGTTGATCTTCAGGTGGTGTGATGATATGCGGCTTTGAGCGGCTCGCCACCAAGACCATTCCCCAGGGTGCTCCTTTGCCCACGGAACATTCCAAAATTACGATCGTGCATAGGATTGGCTGTAGTCTGAATCTGAGCATCTCTTATTTTTGTTTTTTTGTTTTTTGGGAGTATGGGTGTGGCTTGTTGAGTATGGGCAAGCAATCAATCGACAAACTTTGCCGCATGTCCGGCCACCCGCCGTTACAAAAAGCCCGAACTTTTGGGCTGGGATCCCCCCGGCCCGCCTCCGAGGCAGCATAACAGATTTCAATATACGGTGCCATCTCACATAAAAAGTCGTGTGGCTCATTTGGGGGGCAAGGTGGGTCCGAGGCAGAAAGCCCGGCTTTTTGTAACGGAAGGCATTATGGCAAAGAAAGTCCAGATTCAATAAGCAAGGCCTCTATGCATGCTTGTGGAGTGGGCAGCTATGTTTATTTCATACGTCCCAGTATCATTTCATTTGCACAGAATCTTGAACCCTGGGACCCTAGAAAGGCCCACGCGTATCACACACAGAAATCCTTAAACACTTAATCAACTTGATGGATTCAGCTTTGAGAGAAACTAAACTTCCCGACCAAGAAAGACGCCAAAAGCCGCTATCTGATGGGGAAAAGCCATTCTTTCTGTCAACTTCATCCACTTGCGATCACTTTTTGCATAGGCACAAAGCAGAGTGACAAACCAAGACACATGTACAGCACTGCAGGCATTTCTTTCCAATGAAATCTGCTTAACTTGACCGTGACATGCTAAATGACAACGCTTGGGTATTCAGGCATGAAGCCCTGCACAAACTTGCCATTTGGCACCAGGCAGCAAGGAAGATGTCCAGTACCAGTTGTTGGGAAGATGAACAGAACTTCAAACGCACGTTTTACTGCTTGCAAATTGCACCAAGGAGAATAACCTTGACTCAAACTCTATTACACTCCTGGCAAAGGATGATGCTGGTCAAATCACTTCAACGACATGAAGAAAACACTAATGGCATTGCCGGACTCAGATTCTGGACGTTTTAGACATGTTGGTATGAGGTGCCTCGCTAAAGAGACATGAACTTTATAAAATACTTGCACCGCTACGGCCTGGCAAGCACATGTTACTTGAAACATCTTAAAACCTCAGTTTGGGACCTGAGAATTTTGGACTTGAACTCGGAGTTGGAGATCTGCTTCTGCACGGATCTGCTTGGTCAGCACAGTCAAGACCCATATTATATCAATTGCGATGGATACCGGGAGCAAAGGGAAGCTGGCTTACCTCTCCCAAACCAGGGCCCCTTGCATCTTCTTTCAAGGGCTACGGCTATCTGTGCCACCGTCAAAAACTCGCTACATTTCTCAGTAGCGATACATAATTTGAAGCGGTCCCGTCAGTAGCCACAGTTTGATAACTTTTGAAGGGGTATCGCTTGTGAAGGGGTCCCGTCGCCAGAGACAGCTTTGAGCAGTGTTTTACATAATTCTCACCCATGAAAGCCTTCAATCAACAAGGGTCGTGAAAGCTGCACATGTCACTTTAGGAGCTGAGACACGAAGATGTGGTGCACACAGAATCAAGCTGAAATCTCCAGACTGAATTTGGAGATCTCCCACCTGTGAGGTAGTGACATTGGGATTGAAATAGTGGCAAGGGAGTATTCGAAGGCCATCTGCAAATGAGACAAACAGTTTGGGGCCACAAAAAAAAACACAGTAGGGATTCTTCATTCCTACCAATGAATCCGCAACTCTTTGGCCGACCAAGATTCAAAGGGTCTGATGCATAGTCCTTTCAAACAAGAAGTTGTTGCTTTAAAGAGCGCTGTTGCATCTTGTTTGACATACCTCTTGGCATCGAGTACTCTGCAATGTCAACGGAATGCATTCCAGCAAGAAACCTACTTGAATTGGTTCCGCCTGCCATACATGACTGGCAGCTTGTATTTACTGTGTGACCAAAGGTAGACCTTGATTGGTTTGCGCTGTTTTGCATGAGCAGTGCGCACCAAACATTTAGTATGTGACCAAAGGTAGGCAGAGCGCGGAGGACCCCACACCTCGTTTCAATCTGTTTTCCAACTCTGGAGGGCGACATTTCACGGTGACACTCATGAGGGACCTATCTCGCTTTTGGAGTCCCCCCACTTCGTTCTTGATCTCGAGCTTTGCAGGCAAAACTAGAGATTCCTGCAAACCTGCCGGCAACGCTACTTTTCGTCTTCCTAAATTGATGCAGTTGCTCACATACCTTTTGAAAACGGGTACTTTGCAATGTCAACGGAATGCATTCCAGCCAGAAACTTACTTGAATTGGTTTGGCCTTTGGGGCCCCAAAGACTTGTGAAAGAGTAGTGGTAGAGCGTTGAAAGCAACAGAGAAGCCACGAGAAGCCCATGCGATTGCTGAGTGTTTGGGGAGCAAATTAATGGGGGTAGTGCTCTAAACATCCTCTGGATAGCTTCTGTGAGGAAGCTCCTTGCACGGGGGGTCTACGGAGTACTTTACGAAGTACTTCTGCAAACTTCTCCGAACCTGCCCTCAAATGGTTTCTGAAATGAAAGTAAGCTCCCAAGACTTCTTTATAAGTGTGCTTCGCACAAAGTATAGGTGTTTTGACGACTTGCCACCGACGTCTTTTCGCTGGAAACGTAATACATAGCATAGACAGAGCGTAGACAAACCATAGAAAGGACGTTTTTTGCGAAGAAAGGACATGTTTAGCATAGAATGTCCTATTTCATCAGCGTAGAACTTGGCATTGAAAATTGGGAAATATGAAAAAAATGTTTCAATTTCAACATGTCCAAAAAAACAGCCTTTCTGCAATAAACCGCCTTTGTCACAGAGAACGTTTTTTTCACAGCTTTTGGAAGTAGGGAAACTTCGGAAACTTTATCATAGATGTTCTCGGGGTGTAACCCATACCTAGAAACTCCAAATGTACTGAAATTCTTGCCGGTTATGGGCAAAAGCGTTTTTACCCCCATTTTGGCCTCAATTCTGCCTTACGGCGTAATAGTGTAGTTTCAGGCGTTTCTTGGTTTTTGCACTAATTGTGCACTTCACTGGAGCTTTTATGCTCAAAGTGACCCCTTTGTGGAGAAAATGGTGCCTGTCAGTGCACCCCCCACCTACTTCTGATTGAAGCGCATACTTAATGACTTTGCAACTAGGAAAAGAGCTGCCTAATGCCTTGTCAAGCTTTCTTGGTGTTGCTTTGTGCAAATTTGTCTTTGTTGACATGAGCAATGCTTTTCAAATAAATACACAGTACATCACAGTATGATTTCAAGATTTTCTTGTTTTTTGCATTTTTGAATGGGGAGAATTCCGGCGTAACTTGGTGAAATTCCGGCGTAGTTTGGTGAACAACCGGCGCAATTCCCCGTAGGGCAAATTTCATGGCCATCCACCAGAATCAAGGCATTGAAAGAACTACCTTGTGCTTTTCTGTTGACATATTTTTTGCTGAGCAAGAAAAATGTCTACTGAAACTTTGGTACGGGGTGCAAACTTCCTGAAGCAACAAACCATGTCGCTAGAATCAGGCCCCACCTATGCGGCTCTGATTGCTGAACGTGATCGACTCTTGGTAACTAGACACTGTTTAAATTGAAGCCGTTTTTTACAGGTGAATACCACCAGTGTTTAATGGCTTCAGACCTTGTTCTATGGGAACTCAATCGCATTTCGGCGTTTCTCCCAGATTCTGGTTTTTTCATGTGAACTTGGCGTTTCCCGGGGAATCTGGCATTTCTCAGGTAAGAAAGGGATTCCGGCAAAAAAAAAATGCCAGAGGATTCTCTAGGTATTTCCAATCTCGACTTCAATCACCCAAAACGACTAGGAGTTATATGGACTGATCATGACTGATCAGTGATAGACCTGGTGTTGCCTGTGCATGCCTTTTTGATCTTGGCCGTGCTGGCCCTGAAGCCCCTGGTGGTGTGCGGCAACGATTTCACAGGTGCATATGTGTTGTGGGGAGGGAAGCCAGCATTCGTTACCTCTCATCGGCCCAATGATCCTTAGATAAAGCGCTGGCAAATTGCCAGGTGGATGCACATGGCGATGAGACCTACTTTCTTTTACCTGCTGGTGAGAAACTCAACTATAACTTAAATCTAATATCCTCATTGATCTCAAACTTGATCTCAATTGTTCAATTAATTGTTCGGGCACATGTGATGAATTTTGCTGGGATTGGGTCTGGGTAGTATTCTTTTTTGCTTAGGTCTTGCGTGATGTTTGCCCTACATTAGAGGCGAGGGTTGGTTTCAAGAGATCTTGCGGCTTACGTAAGTTCATTCAGATCGAATTGACACTACTCAAAATGGAAATGACCTGCCTGCCTTAAACACCTTTGAAATATAGGCATTTGGGCTCGACTACATAGTCCAGGGTGACATAAGCATGGCAACAGACCTTGCTAAAACATGGGAAAATACCCCAGAGCTCCGGCGCTTGGCATCCAAGCACCTGCTGGTTGATGACTCAATGTTTTCGTTTCTCCAATATAATTCCATTCCATCTATTCCATTTACCCATCGGGCCCAGCATTGACCGGCCAAGGTTCAGAAAACAGGTGATTTCATATGCAGAGACACCGTGGCGACGAATGCTGAAGTCCTTGTGCATGCCATCCGGGCGGTGGGATCTCACGTGGCAGTCCCCACTTTAGAGGTTCATATACAAAGCTTTTACGATTTGTGCAATATTGCCATTTCAGGTTCCATGACTGCATGTTCGATGTTTTGAAATTCTTTTGAAATATCACGGAATCTGGAGGAAATCCTGCGCTACTATATATATTAAAGTATAACATATTACGTTCAAACCACGTGGTGTAGCACTGGATTTCCTCCATCAACACTAGTGTACTTTGCATGCACGCATGCTTAGGTGATACAGCGAATAACGAAGCTTGGACCCTTCGGAAATGCATGACCGAGTACAACAATATTTGTCGGAAACCTCACTGGCCACGGGAGCCACAAATTAGGTATCCCCGGCTGGTGTACCCAGGAGAGGTTAGGGCCTAAAAAGAATAAAAGAAAATATAGGCACCCAAGGTCGCAAAAAAAATAATTATATAGTACCCAACCCCTCTTTAAAAAATAAAACCTTGGACCCAACCCCTAGTTCTGAAAATAAAAAGTNGGGATATTAGGTATCTTCTCAAGGCTTTAGATATCACCCTGCCGCCCAACAAAAGGGGCAAGGAAGGGGGTGATGATGGTGATGATTATTTATGTGAAGGTGAAACATCCTCTAGTGATTGCGTGACTGATGAGGAAGCCCCAAATGATATATGAAGCCCCAATACCACTTCCTGAACAACTTCAAGAGGTACCATGCAGCTCGACTGCAAATTAACCCGTGAAATTCCGCTTGTTCATTCATTTTCATATTTACACAGTGCATATAGGGGTAATTGTTCCCTTTGCCCAGGTCCTCCAAAAGCAGTGCCAGAGCCTGCTGCAGAGCAATTGCCTCCCCAGGAAGGGTTAGTACTATTAATCCAAAACAATTCCTTCCTAGTTGGTTTGGTTTTTGTACATGGAAATTACACGTGGTATTTGAAGTTTTGATTCAAATCACCACACTTGCAGGAAAATGGTGGTTCTGCATCTACAACGGTCTCTGAATAATATAAGGCTTGCTTTCCAAGACTTATCTTACCTGCATGCATAATATAATAAATGCCCAACATGTCGACTAGGTGATGATGTGGAATGATCAACTTCGTACCCCTACTTCAAAGGTGGGTGCCTTAAATAATTTCCATCCTGACCTCAATACTCCCCGCTTATACACTCCCAGGTCGAGCACGGTGGCCTGAAGCAAGCCACTGGAGAGCAAGGTCCAGACCCCAACGGAGGTGGTGAGCCTGGGATAGCATTGGGCCGTACTTCCCATTAGGTCATGGTGCTACATCTTTGGAAACACCACCCAAAGTGGAAGAGGCGAGAATCTGTTCAACATGAATGTAATACTTGATGATTTCAATTTAAGTTATGTTTTTTTTCTCAGTTAAAACCTGGGTAGGTTGATGCGAAGCGAGTTCGTTTGGACCAGTTGGTCAAGCAAGCCCAGCTCTTGAAAAGGATGAAACATCTTAAATTATCTTCGAGAGTTGAAAGCCCAATCTGCTGGATACATTGCAGTAACCATGGCAACTTTTTGTTTCATTTTCTTCGCTAAATTTATAACTCAATTTTTGATTTTTGGATTTGTTTATGGTAAGTATGTTTGTGGAACTTATAAATTTAATAAACAGCATAAATATGCATGTACAATACTGGCATGTATGATATATATGTATGTTTCACGTATATGCACATATGCATGTTGTACTAGTTAGCTCAGGAGGACACATGGACAATGGGGAGACGAAGACCTATGACTCCACGACTGCAGCAGAGTGTATGAAAGCCAAGTTTCAGTGGCAGAAGCAGAACTTCAAGGGTTCTGAGTTGCAGCGGGATCCAAGTCCAAAAAAACAATTAGAGCAGAGAGACGATTCTTGGGTTCTTCGTGCCCCAACTCTAAGTCTAGGTGAGGAGGTGCAGCAGTAAACAGGTGCAACTGAGCGTGATACAAATGTAGTAGCTCGAGCATGCATTGAGACATCAGGCAAGCAAGAGCATGCAGCAGCGACAGGCCAAGAAGGAACCACAGAAGCATCAAAAGAGTTAGAGAAAGCAGCATTGCAGGCAGAAGCAACAGCAATGGAAGATGCCAGGAATGGACTTGTAGCTTCAGGAACAGGAGAGGAGTCAAAAGAACCACCACATGTGCCATTAGACAAAAATAACATGGTGAATGGACGAGTTTTGCCTAAGGGTTGGTGTAACATCCCCTTCTTAACACCAGCTGAACAACAGCCAAAAGCGCAGGCAAAGCGAAAAGCAAGGGGGAAGGCCAAAAGCAAACCAAGCAAAGTTGAGCAAGAAAAGGAAGATGTTGAGGTTCCTGCCCCACCAAAGGGCCAACGGGCCAAAGCTAAAGCAAGCAAGCCTATGGAAGACAAGCCGCAGCAACATGTTGAGGTTCCTGCCCCACCAAAGGGCAGAAAGCGCAAAGCAGACCCAAGCAATGTTGAGGAAGCAAAGGAAGATGTTGAAGTTCCTGAAGCACCTAAGGGCAGAAAGCGCAAAGCAGACCCAGAGCAAGCAAAGCAAAAGGAAGATGTTGAAGTTCCTGAGGCACCTAAGGGCAGAAAGCGCAAAGCAGACCCGGAGCAAGGCAAAAGGAAGATGTTGAAGTTCCTGAGGCACCTAAGGGCAGAAAGCGCAAAACAGACCCGGAGCAAGGCAAAAGGAAGATGTTGAAGTTCCTGAGGCACCTAAGGGCAGAAAGCGCAAAACAGGCCAGGGGACGTTTGATTAGAAGTTACAAGTTGCATATTGCATTTACATGCAGTACTGTACGGCAACAAAAAAGACTACTTCAATCCGACAATGGAGTAACATTGGAGACCTTGGGATGACTACGTACACAAAAAGACTTTCCAACCACTGTGTCTGGAAAGGGGTTTGACACTGGTATTGTGTGTGGATTTCTCGAAGCATTTCTTGCAGAGCAGGACTGCGCTTATCACTTTCCCCCCCTTTGACCCAAACAGGTAGACCCTGAAAGTTGCATGTTTAAGATTCATGGTTACAACAATTAATCTAGCTCCCTAGGTTCGCTGACTTGTCTTCAGGACTTGGGGGATGACCAGCAGCTTCAGCTTTTGAGTTTTGCGGCTGCCAATGTCAACTTCTTTTCAGAACCCTCAACAACAGTGGATGTTTCTTAGAAGAGACTGTCCAAAACGAGGTGGCAATATCTGGGCAGCGATTTTTAGAGGCATACTGCTGTGCATTAGATTCTTTGGGTAAGCAGGATGGTTATGCATCTTTCAAAATCCGACCAAAAATGCATATGTACAGTGAAGTCGTTGTGGATTTGTTTAAATCTCCCTATAATATTTTGGGAGCATCGTGCTGGGCTGATGAAGATTATATAGGTCGCTGCAGCAGAACAGCTAGGAGCTGCAGCACTGGTAGCACTGGTTTAGCTATGAGTGTGAGGGCCATCCAAAAGATTCTTGGCCAGTACCGGCTACAGTTCCAATGATTTGCGCGAAACAAAAAGGTTGCCACATCTCCCACCTGAGCTGGGAGCCCCAACAATTTGAAGATCATCAGGTCCATGAAGAGGTCCGTGTGTGTTCACATGGAGGGGGGCAAATGTGGGCAAGGACCCCTCCTAGATTTCATGTAAACGTTGAGATTCCCAGAAAAGCACCCATATAAGCTTTAGTTTGCCCTACATTTTTATCTCTTTCACCTGGTTTCTTTAAAAGACTATATTTTCCTCGGTGGTGGAGGGTCCAGGTCCTGATGTGTCAAGTTTCATCACGCATCGCGTAAATGCAAGGAGAAGGGAAACTTAACATTTGCACAAGGATGCATCCTGATCGTTCGTGATGGGTCGTCCTGCACACTAGAACGCGTTTAACCCGTCGACGTGTCCAGCATTGCTGCATTGCTTTCTCAAACTCATGCGAAGGCAGCCGTGCATTTTGGCACCAGATTCAAAACTGTACTTCAAGGTGATGATGGATATATAATAGATCATAGATATCAAATCTCACAAATACCCTTTGCCAGGTGTTGAAAACTCTTCCAAAAGATCCCTGCCATCCTGCCTCTATTCAATTTTCCCATCCTCCGTTGTTGGCACTGACCACTGATCTGCCAGGAACTGCTGATGGACTCCTGAACATTGTACTGAACAGGGTAGAAGGCAATATCCTTGCATCCTGATCCCAGAATCAGAACCCTTTCAGGATGAGTGAAGGTGACGAAAGTCACGGAAATTTGGG
>DF244985.1:0-10431 GCA_000507305.1 Breviolum minutum Mf 1.05b.01 | reverse complement strand
TTTTCTTTCACGACATTCGAAGACCACCACCCAACCCACAGACACTAACTTTTGATCGGATGGTGAGAGTCAATGTTGCATCAACCTTTCATTGTTGCAGTTGGGTCCCATCCCATTCACCACTCACAGTTCTGCAAAGATTTTCTACCTCTCTGCTAAGTAGCGCAGAGCTGTAGGCATTTAGCACAGGTGACCTTCTCTGCGTTAAGAAAGTTGAAATTGCTCCCATAGTACCTCCAACCACAAGCGGTCTTCCAGGTCAATGGTGGTGAACTCGTCGAACACTGCACGTTCGTGTGGATCACCTTGCTGGACGCGCTGAGCACCAAGGGTGGAAGTTTCCCTACATTCTTCTCGAAGAGGTCCTTCCAGAAGATTACCATGTCCTTGGAGACTTTGACCTCATGTGAGACCTTCGACTTGAAGAGCCTGAGTTCTTCCTTCAGCACCGACTTCCAGTCTTCTAAGGTCTCCCCAGTGTCCGCATCCACCACGGTTTTGTCTCTCTGGTGTGCCTGCCCCACATTGACGGCTACCAGCTCCAAGGCCTCCTCGGCATAGGCATAGACCACATTACTTTTCCATCTCCCCAGGTACCCAGATAGCCCACCCCATTCTCACATATCTCAACGCACCAGTTCTTCGGGCGCTGTGTCCTGTGACCTTGTAGTTGAGGACGGAACTCCACGCCTTGACTACCACGTGCTTCGAAGCTGCCTCCCCAGACTTGTCCAATGACAGAGTGAGCTAGTGCCCTGAGCCTTCTCCACCCGCTCCACCAAGTCCTTTGAGACTTTGAACGGGCAGGTGTCCGAACAGACTGCTCCGCACAGACACTGAAGTACTCTGTGCACCCCTTGACCCACTTGGTCTGTTTTGCTGGACCTCCAGCATAGGGTCTTGTTGATGAAGTCCAACATCACGTCCGAGGTGGTCATCCTAGAAAGTTCAATTTCTCGAAGCAACCAAACCATAGCGAACAAGAAGGTCTCCTTGGCAAACTTCATCACGCGATTAGCTGCCATCGATGCGGCCATTGAAGGATGTTGCCATTTTCCCTCTGGAACTTCCGGAGCTCTTTTCCTCGGGCCCCTCCCACGGTCCATAGCCTGCTTGCACTGAAACAACGCTCTGTCCAGCGTGTGGTTCCAGCTGTGACCCAACTCGACGTGCACCAGCTTTGCCTCAGTCCAGTAGTTTGACCCTGCCTTATATCCTGCCAGCTTCAAGACCGACGCCAAACCCTTGATTGCCGACACCGACAGTGGGTAAGCTGCTCTCTCCCCCCTTACAGAGGTCAGCAACTTGTATAGAGTCTCCCTCTTGGCGTTCTTGGACTGCTTTGCTGAATCAGCATCAAACCCGTCTTCAATGGGGAACCTCACCGGGTTTGCCACTGCCAATCTCCTTGCCAACGCCAATGCCTGCTGCCCTTTACTGCTCGGAGAACCTTTGTCAGCCCCTTTCCAAAGGCCGTCTCTTGGCCTCTTGGCTCCCCTCCCTAGAATCTGCCTTGCTGGCAGTCTGGAATCCCTCCAAGGGGAGATGATGAGATTCCAAGGAGCCCTGATGAGGGGTCGAAAACAAGCCCTCCACGTTCTTGGGTGAGTCACCACCAAAAACCTCTTCATTCTCAGAGCCCCCCTCCTTCTCGTCCATGGGTTTATCTTTAGGTTCTTCTGCTCCCACATCTGGTAGGTGTTGAACTCCATCATCCTTAGGCGTTAAACCTTCGTCACGAACAATAAGACAACCTAATAGTGATGCTTTCGAAGACGAATCAGACCCGCCGTTTCCCGCGGGGCCAATTCTTCCCGGTGCAGATGAACTCCGTTGAGGCCCTCCGCCCAACGTCTCCCTTCCTGTGCTCTTATCACTCTTGGGGCTCTCCATGTCTCCTGTAGCGGCTGGCCTTGGCAAAAGACTCGCCAAAGCAGCCAGATTGCCAGCATTGCGTGAAGAGCCACGCCCCAAAGCACCATCCATAGCACCAGCCAATCGGAGAATGAAACACCACTGGTGGGCGCTTCCGCGGAGAAAGTCACGACCTCCATGCTGAGCCCCAAGACTCGACGAATGGTCTCTTTCCAAGTTGACAAGAGCGACTCAACCAGCATGACGACTTGGAAACCTAGAAAAAGCCCTTGACGTTACTTAAACAAAACAGTCAAACACAACTCGACTCGACTCCTTCTCCCCCAAAACTCTCCTTGTTTTCACCCCTCGGATGCTGTATCACCAGCACAGCTTCCCAATAGGATCCTTGAGCTGCACCCTCCTTAGAGCCCCAGAGATCCGGAGCATCTCTTGGGGTGGGCAGCCTGAAAAACTCCGACCCTCGGCCTGCGACTGGCTCAATGGTCAAGCCCGCAACGCCGCTGGCATCGGCGTATCCTTCCAAGTGCTCGGGCGTGACAAAAAGTCACAGAAGCGTTGTCAGAATTCACAGGCCTTCTCAGGGGCCCCCAGAACGGTTTTCAGAGCCCGTTGTCCCCGGCATCTTCCAGGGTTGTTAGAGTTCACAGAATTCCTCCCCAGCCCTACAATTTTCCAGGTTTTTCGCCGGTCTTTTTATAGGATCCTCCAGGAATCCCCACCAAAGTCCTCAGGGTGGCTCTGAAGCTTCCTCGGGTTTTTCAGGTTTTCCGGGCATTGTCAGGGCCCAGAACGGGTTTTTCGCCGGTCTTTTTAGAGGCTCCGAGGAGTCCCCACCAAAGTCCTGAAGGTGGCTCCCAAGCTTCCTCGGGTTTCCGGGTTTTCCAGGCCTTGTCACAGCCCCCCGGAACGGGTTTTTCGCCGGTCTTTTTAGAGGCTCCGAGGAGTCCTCACCAAAGNTTTTTCCTACTCAAATTCTAACTAAAATTCTATTCAAAAACTGTTTTTATAGCTTTCTTTGTAAGGTTTGTTGTTTTTGGCTGTTTTGTTTTCCTAGTTTTAATTGAAATCCTATTCAAAAATTGCATTCTCAGTTTATTGTAAGATTTTTCATTTTAGCTGCTTTCCTTTCCGACCACAAATCGAATTCAACATTTATTGGACAATTGATTTTTCCAGTCTGCTTTACCATGACGAGTAAATGGCACAAACATCTCAAGATGTAAAATTTCATTCGTTTTTTGCAAAAAGAGGTGGCGCAGACACTTTTCAACAAAACCTTTTGCGTTTTCCAGGTTTTGTAAAAGGTTCTGCTTTTTAGCCGCTTTCGTCGCCTATGAAAATTCTCATCAGAAATTCATTGGAAAATTGTTTTTCCAATTTTTTCTAAGATTTTTATTTTTAATTGTTTGTTTTTCCTATTCAAAATCCAATTAAAAACCTATTCAAAAATTGTTTTTTTCTAGCTGTTTGTAAGGTTCTGGTTTTTTGCTGATTTGTTTTCTTATTTTTCAATTAAAATCCAATTCAAAAATTGTTTGTCCAGTTTATTGTAAGATTCTGCTTTTTAGCCGCTTTCTTTTCCGATCACAAATCGAATTCAACATTTATTGGACAATTGATTTTTCGAGTCTGCTTTACCATAACGAGTAAATGGCACAAGGACGTCACGACCTACCGCCAAGTGGTGCGTCCGGGCCCAAACAGATGTTTGGGTGCAAACAGGTCAAGCATATTCCAATTTGAAAGATGAAAGCAACCAACCATCAACATGTGGTGGATCAGCATATGATGTTAGGATCACCTGAAGGCTCAATAGATACCTGTCAGGAAGGAATAACCCAAGGGAAGGTGCTTGAGCAATCTTTGCACGAGTCTATGGCGAGTGCTATGGTGAGTGGGATCGCAGATGCAAGGATGATTGCCTATGAGCTACTTTGGTGCGAGAGAGAAAGTTTCCTGGCCATGCACCTAGATGGTGGCCGATGGAAGCAGTATATTGTTGAGAAGATCTTCCAGTTTGATTTTCTCTATCAATGCTTTGTTGAAGTTGGGCACAACAAGCACGAGGAGAGCCTGGCTGGGTCAAAGGAGATGAGGCAGTTTGTTTTGGACATGGTCATGGACAGCGTGATCAGAGAAGTTCAAATTAGCAACTTTGTGGAGAAAATCTGTGGCAAGGCAATTGAATGGAAGGAAGGAGAGCATCCACAAACCGGTGCACCAGGCTCCGCGACAAGATGAACAGAAGGGCGTAGCATCTTTAGCTGACAGATTGAGGGATAGCTGTACAACTAAAGGTGAAGGACAGAGGGCCCTGAATCAGCTGTTCAGAGGAGGCATGGCAAATCGGTTCGAGCCTTTGGCTGGAACAGATGATGAGCGAGAGCAAGAAGAACTTGAAGATGATGATAGCAAGAGCATCGACTACTTTTCTGAACCCTCATCGCCGGAGAAGGGAAATGAGGAAAGTTCCACAGAAGGTAGTCAAGGAGGTGACTTAGACACTTCCATGGTCACTGTTTCCAGTGGCAGGAGCTACTATGCAGAGTTCTTCCAGCGGAAAGCTGGCATCCAAGGTGGCGCTGGAGGTTCCAACACCACGCAGAATGCTAGACTCACCAAGGCTGTGGAGGCACTTGGTGAGGTGATGAAGTCATTCGAGACACCGCCATCTCAAACTGAGGCGGCCACCCAAGAGGCGGTCATCAACAAGATCGCTAAACTTGTTGAGCAGTGGAAGGAGAAAACGCCTACAAGAGAGCAAATGAGAGAACAGCTGAGGAAAATGTATGGACTGCTTGAAAACATCTTCATAAGCGTGTGGATCCTAAGGAAAGCAGAGAGAACAAGGGAGCAGAGATTCAGCAGAGTTTCTATGGGGGCTTTGTGAAGAAGCTGAGAGAAGAGACTGATGAGGGCTTTGTTCAAAAAGGCCCCAAGAAAGGCAAAGGAAAAGGAAAGAGCAAAGCAAAAGGGAAGAATGAAAAGGCAGACACGTTGCCAAAGTTTGACATGCAGAAGATCTGCCCGACGAAAGCTTTGACAACGTGGCAGCTGCTGAGCCGTAACTTGGAGGCTGGAAAAGACAAAGGCTCATGGGATCAGGACATCAATTACCATGATTGCCAAAGCTCCAGAGATCATACCTGAGGGCATTGAGAATTCGGTGGTGGTTTGGCTTCCCTACATAGGCAATTTAGCTCTTGCAAAGGCCTTGGTAGCCACTACCACTTCGGAGAAGCCATTGACGAAGGGTGTAGAGCCTATCAAGAAAGAAGGAAAAGGTGTTCAAAAGTGGGAAAAAGATAAGGGAACCACATTGAGGATAGTAGTAGACCTTTGGTTGATTGCAGAAAGCAGACTCCGTGAGCACCTCAAACAACATCCTCACACTGCCCTTCACCAGTTTTTGGCAGGTTCGGAGTGCAAGGAGGTAAAGACTCACGGGTGGGTCATCGGAGATAACCTGTCGACTGGCTATTGCACAGTCTCTGAAAAGGATGCAGAGGTTCTTTTGCAGCTCTCTGGCAATGGAGGAATGTTTGTGACTCGTCTCCAACAAGATATTACAGAGAAACCCCCAGTTACTTGGGTGCCTTTGGAATCTGGTGAATCTGTGCTCAAGTACCATGAAAGGGTGATGGCCACTGCCAAGAAATACGCAGTGCCAGCTGAATCATGCGTGGCAGATTATGGGGGTGCCATTCACATGGGGCCCCACTTCGGTCAGGGACTGGCTGACTTCTATTGGTTGGGTTGTGGAATCCACTCCGAGGGCACCGAACTTCAAATTTCGTTCTTGGAGTTTCCAAGGAAGAAATGAGGAGACTGTTGCGCAGAAGCATTATGCATATGAGCTGACCTGTGGATCTTCTACATGTCACCTTACTATCCAAAGATGGCAAAAGAAGCGCATCCCATCAGCTGAGGAGAAGGGGAAAGAACACAGAGTAAGAGGCACAAAGTGGTGGTCAGCTGACCAAGATGATCCGGTCGAGGACATGATCACACCTACGTTGAAGTATGAATCAGAGGTTGCAGCAACAAAGCTGGACACTCAAGAGGATGATGATATGAAAGGAGCTGGAGAATCTGAAGGAGGAAGCAAACGTGAACAGGAAAATAAGGAAGGATCTCCACCTGCTAAGAAAACCAAGAAGGGCAAAGCACCAGAAGTTGCGCTTCAAGGAGGAAGTATGGGGCCTGAGGGCTCTACACTGATAGATCTTGGCTGGGCCGGTGATTGCGGATGGAGAGCCCTTAGTGTGATGGTAGCAGCACACAATGCTAAGGATTTCAGCAAGCTGGACGACATAATCTCCCAGGTGGAAACACTTAGCACCACACTCCGTGCTAAGACTATCAATTTCTTGACGGTGAACTTTCAAAAGTGGCAGAAAGATTGGATCCCGGACCCTTTGGCATCCAACACTACTGAAGGGGGTCCGCCGGCCAAAGACATCCAAACGTTCTTGAAAGAAGTTCTTCCACGCCCCAATCGATGGGTGTGTGGATTGGGATTAGCAGGAGTATCCCTGATGCAGTGTTGCACGGTGGTAGTATGGCAATTTCATGGAGGACCACAGGACACTCATCGAAAGGATTGCTGGAAACGTGCTGCAGTGATTAGAGGAAGGAAAGATTCTTCTAAACAGGTGATAGTGCCTGTGGTGTTACACCATGGCCACTACTTTGCGTTGCGTCCTCCAGCGCTTCGTAAGGGATGGCCAAAGGAGTGGGCTGTCACCCAAGCTGAAGAAAAGGAGATAGCTGTATCTGAAGAATTGGATAACACGCAGGTGTTAGCACCGGTTTGCGGAGGATTTAGAGACCCATTGACCACACCAGTGAAGGTCAAGCCAAACAAGGATGGCAATGATGAGATGCTGAGAACGTGCAGTAGCAAGGAGGAGGCCTTAAGTCTTTTGAGGCCGTGTTCGCGTGCTGCAAGTAGACATACATTGCAGGAAGATTTGTTGAGGACCTGTTCTACCAAAGCATCCAGGTGCACGGGTGTTCGCTGGACATGTCCAATCTGTGAGGAAACAATGGATTGTGGTGAGAAAAAAGAAGGCTTTCAACAAGGTCGCTTCTCACATGCGACATCGACACTTGGCGATTTGGCAAGAACGGATTAAAGAAAATCAGTGGTTTCACAAGAGACGTTCGGGCTTCAGCCTTCAAGCACTCATGAAGCCCATCAAGTTTGTAGCCTTGGATCAGACTGAGGTAAAGGAAGCTGATTTCGTTTGCCCCTATATTGCGATTTGGCTATGTTTCCCATCGATAGGGTCAAACATGAGAAGCAGAAGAAAGGAAGAGTTGCAGCATTGTTGAGGAAGAGCAGGAGGTTTCTCTTACATGACTGCAAGAGCAAGAAGGCTTCCCATACTTCGCTGAGGAGGTATTGGCAGGATTTCTGCAAGAAGCATCAGCAAACTTCAAAGCGTATCTATTATGAAGATCGTTTGGAGTATGGAAGGAAGTGTGCAGAGAAAACAGCAACAAAAGCCGAGAAAAATGGTCACTGTCCTGTGGTTTGCAACTTTCCATGGGATAACACGAGGACACATGGTCAGTTTGCGGTTATCTGCAAGAGCTGTCAATTGCCACTATTTCGGCAATATGGGTGCAAAGGCCAGGACATTGAATTGTCCCACACCTAGGTTCTGGAAAGTCGTTGGTGAGCATAAGCTACAGAAAAAGGTGCAGCAATTGCTTGACTTCACTGAGGAGGAGATTCAAATGGCAGTCTGCAGGAATGAGCAATGGAAACCTCGATCTTGGCTGAAGAAGGCCAAGAATGAGCAGCAAACCTATTGAAATGCGATGGCTATCTCACCTCTGCTTCGTGGTGGGATGGCTGTAACAGAGGACGAAGCCTTTTCAGATTGGTAGGAGAATGGCGAGCACCTGCAGGCCGGTGCACCGGGCTCCGCGGAGGAGTCCTGGGACACTGGACCTGCAGGTAAGGCCAAAGAAAGTCAGGATCACAGCAAAGATCCAAAAGGAAAGAAGCAAAAACCTGAGGAAGTGTTCAGCTGGTCCATCAACACTGGAGGATTAAGCGGAACTTGGAAGGTCCTTCGCCTTCTAGAAGGATTCAAAGGGAGAAAGCCTTCATTGGTTTTTATGCAGGAAGTTGCTGCTACGAAGTCCCAATGGATTGTCATCAGCAGATATGCACAAAAGTTGGGCTATGTAGGATACTATGTTGGAGCCATTGAGGATGGTGCAAAGAAGAGACGCACTCAATGGCATAGAGGAGTTATCACCTTGGTCTCGGAGAACATCCCATCAAAATGGTGTGACGATGTCACTTGGGAGCATGGTCAGCTGTTGACTGTGGTAGTGGCTGATATTTTGGTCACTAATTCATATGTCACTCCGAGTGAAGAACATATAGCAGAACACGCTGGAAGACTGGAGCAATCCATGCTCCGTTTGCAATGGCAGGGCAGATGGCTCTGGACAGGAGACTGGAATGAGGTTTACTCCAACAGCTGGATAGCTATGTCAGCTTGTATGTTCTGTGGGGAGCAAGCTGACTGCTCTCATCTCAGCTCTACACGTTGGGAAGGATCAAGGGTCATTGGCTACCCTATTGCAAATTTTCAAGTTTCTCCTTGTGAGGTCAGAGAAGAAGCTATCAGTGATCATCGAATTGTGCAATTTAGGTTCACTGCTAAGGCACCACAGAGGAAGTAACATTATAGATTCACCCCTGAGAAGCAATTCTTGCGTCCTTCNGGCTACCCTATTGCAAATTTTCAAGTTTCTCCTTGTGAGGTCAGAGAAGAAGCTATCAGTGATCATCGAATTGTGCAATTTAGGTTCACTGCTAAGGCACCACAGAGGAAGTAACATTATAGATTCATCCCTGAGAAGCAATTCTTGCGTCCTTTATGGATCTCTCCTCGGAGGTGGAAAGACCTTTTTGCTGAGGCTGTGAACCAGGAAGCGGATATGGGCTGGATTGAGGCCTGCAGACTGGTTGAGGAATTCAGTGACTGGCAGCCAGAGGAAGGTGAAGAAGATCAAGTAATGGTCGACTATTTGTGGACACTTGTGTGCGCACAGATGACGACAGCCTTTCGCACTGCTCTGAGGCTTGCATTATTTGAGCTACCAAATGCCTGCAAAGATTTCATGGAAATGACGAATGTTTTGCATCAAATCAATCAGAGGAGCATCAAAGGGGCCAGCATAAGGATTCAGCAGAGGATCATGCCCGAAGGGGGTTGCTCTAAGCTCAGGATCCAGTTGGCCAAATTGAGTAGAAGGTTGGGAAGACTCAAAGAGTTGGTGCAGCGTTTCAAGAAGCAGAAGCTCGATAGCGAAACATACAATTTGGAAAAGAAGCTCTATGGTGCTAGAAAAGTCACATTAGCTGAGGCCGAGGGTGACATGAAGATGGCATCAAAGGAGCTCAATTGTCTGTTGGAAAGTGATAGGAGGGAGAAACTTTCTCAATGGAAGCAAACTATGAAAACTTCGCGTCCCAGCAGGGCAGATTGGATCAACAGGAAGGGCGGTGCTCTTTCACCTACGGTTGTCAAAGAGGACAAGGTTGCAATTGACAAAATGGAGGCAGTGGGGATGATCCATGATTACTGGATTGATCTTTGGAGAAATCAAGATTGTTGGAACGAAGATGTGCTCCAACAACGCACTGAAGAAATCACAAACACCCTGCAAGAGGACTTTGATCGAGTTGACCTTGGTGGCTGCGACGTCCGTCTTTCACCAAGAGGCTTTTAGCGATCAATGGTTGTCCTGGCCCTGACGGTTGGGGAAGAGAAGAAATGAAGATAGTTGCATCCTGCAACACTATGGCGGGATTGGTTTGGAAATGCATGCAGTTCTGGGAACATACTGCATGTGTGCCAAGAGTTCTTCAGAATTGCAAGCTGTGCTGTATTCCAAAGAAGGATCAACGGCAACTGAAGCCTTGCCAATTTAGGCCAATCTGTGTCTTTTCGATATGGTGGAGAGCATGGAGCTCAACGTGGCTCAGAGCTGAGGTTAACAAGAAGTGGATTCAAGAAGTTTTCCCGACGAATGTTGCAGGTGGTCTTCAAGGGTCGCCTGGTCCTGAGGAGATAGCTTCGGTGGTGGCCCACCAACTGGCTCACTTGGGCTATGGGGTCTCACTCGACCTCAGCCATGCATTCGACGCTGTGGATTTGAAGATGATGGATGGGGCTTTATCAGCCCTCCTCCCGGAGGAATGCAGACCATGGAAGACGTTGCTCCTACGGCAATGGTGTAATATGCAGAGGTGGATTGTTCATGACAAAGCCGTTGCTCCATCCCCAATTGTGGTACCACATGGAATACCACAGGGTGATCCAGCGGGGCCAGTTATCACGAACCTCTTGATGTATTCGCTCAAGAAGATGGTTGATAGCAGGATGTCAAAGGACCCACAAGATTTCTTCCATGTCCTTTATATGGACGATAGAACATATGTTGGAAGAACAAAGGCTATTGTGGGAGAAGCCCAGCAAGTCTGGGCAGAAACAGCAATGAGATACAAGTTGAAGGAGAATG
>DF244984.1:2945-21737 GCA_000507305.1 Breviolum minutum Mf 1.05b.01 | reverse complement strand
AAAAACCTTTGCAAACATTTGCAAACCATTTTCAAAAGGAAGTCTTGAAATCCAGGCAAACAACTCACTTGCGTGATCGATGTCATGTTAATATCTATGTATGCATACATGGCTTCAGCGGTGGGTGGGTGGGAGAAATGTCCAGCTAACATCTCAGACATAAGGGGGGTTCTTATTCTTTGGCGAGTTTGTTTGCACATGCAATAGTCATGACATTAACATGGTCATTTTGCAACAGACAGAGCACATTGTAATTCCCTCGTGTTTGAGCAATGCGGCGTGTCGTGACTCACAGACACGATGGCACTGAGCTGGACTTCGATGCATCTCTCCGCAGAGATGGCAGCCATTCTTTCGACAGTCAAGGGCCTCACTCTAAGCGTCTGGCATGGTCGAATTTTGATTCACATGTTTCTGCATGTTCAGATAGTTTGAGGTCACAGTCATTCACACTTCCATGGGAAACAGGTTTGTGTGGTATGGTTGTAGGGCGGAAGATGCCAAAACTTTTCCAAGCAGTTGGAGATGATCCTTCGCAGGTGGGTAGAGCTGATTTCTTGAGAGGTGTCACCAATGTTGCTCATGAGTTAGCCTGCAAGCCGTTGCTTCCAAAACTGCCTGGTCACGTACGTCAACTTAAACTGATGTCATGGTATGTTGAACCCGATGACTTGAAGCGTAGGGCAATCGGGATGACTTAGGATCATGATTGAAAGTGATTTGTCGGCGACTCAGCTTTTGGAAGATGCTTCATGATATGGCATTTGATTTGGCAAATGAGTCAAGCATTCAACAGTTGCTTCAAGACACCTTTGCACGTAAGAGTCCTGCCACTTTGTACAAGAGGGCTCGGTCATTCTGGAAATACTTCGAGTGGATGAAGGGTTCGTATGGACAGTCTCTTCACCTAGATGAGGAGAAGCTGTATCGTTATATCTGCCACTTGAGGGACAGCAATGCAGCGCCTACATCATCACAGGCGTTCATCGAGTCGCTCAACTTCTTCAAAGGCCTTTGGGGCTTCAGTGCATGCAACGTTGATACAATAGTCAGTCCTCGAGTCAAAGGGGCTGTGTATTCGATGCTGCTGAAGAAACGGCCTCTCACACAAGCTCGTCCATTGCGAGTGGAGGAGGTAAAGGCTTTGGAGTCTCTCGTCATTGAGCCAACCTGTGAAATCCTTGGTGTTATGGCGGGTTTCTTTCTGTTTTGCATATACAACTGCTGTCGATTCAGTGACGCTCAGAATGCTGCTAGCCTTGATTTAGATGTTGATGGCGGTGTGGTAGTTCTTCATTCAGGGACTCATCAACATAAGACAGCGACCACTGCAGATAAGAAAACAACACTACTGCCCCTTGTGTGCCTCGGCAATGGCCTCAAGGAAGAACCTTGGGCTACAGCATGGTTGTTGTTGATGCAGGGTCAAAGTTGGAACGAAGAGAGAACTTATCTGCTGCCAGCTTACAACGAACTATCTGGATCATGGGCTGATCGGCGTATGACGTCAGGTGAAGGGACATTGTGGCTTAGAGAGTGTTTGGCGGCTAGAGACATCGATGTCCTTGATGATGTCAAAAGACCAACAACACACTCTTGCAAGGCCACAGTCCTATCCTGGCTTGCCAAGGCTGGGAATTTTGACATGAGCGAGCGGCAAATCATTGGACACCATCTTGACAGACCTTCTACTTCAGCATTGACATACGGACGGCAAAACTTCATCCCCATCTTGGTCAAGGTTGCGGCAATGCTGAAGCGAATCGTGGATGGCACATTCAATCCAGATGCACAGGCCTCTCGTATGGTCAGAGCTGCCTTGGCGTCTATGGAGTTGGAGTCAGCTGCCTACCAAGAGCAGATGGGCATTGCTGCCACCCGAGATGACTTCGAAGACTCGGCCTCAGATGTTGACGATCAGGAGGACTTGGAAATAGATGTCAATCAGATCGTGCCGCCTGCAGAACGTCGATTGGTGCAGCTAGCTCAGCCTGAGCTGTTTGGGCAGCACAGGATCTCTGGCATTTTGCATTTGATCTCAAATGATATCAAGTTTGCTTGTGGCCGTACCAGAACCGCAAACTACTTGCCTCCTGAAGCAGATTGCACCTTGGGTTCATGTCCTTGGCACCATCACCATTCATGGTGGTGTTTCCCACTGCAAAGTGACTTGTGAAAAGCAGAGTCGTCTAAGCATATGTAGCTACAGGGTAGCGAAAGCAAGAGGCAGTTCTACACAATCACTGTAAATCCACATGGCTCCATCCCCCTGGAGAGGCCGTTGCGCTCAGTCAAAGAATCACCTGTTGCAAAAGATCCCTGAGGCAGCTCAATGGTGGAGCTAGGCACCCGATGGACCTTCGAGCCCGGAGATCGTTTGAGCATCATGGATGCAGTTGATGAGTGTCCCCCGTTAATCTTGCGTCACGTGTGATGGGCACCGTTGAATCACGTCGGATGCATCAGATGCATCTGGTGAAGCTGGGAGTCACCAAGGGTGTTCGGACCTGGAACCCCCACAAATGTGTGTGGGTCCGTAAATCGACGCAGGGTGATGTCCTGCATAAGCAAAATGCAGGATACCAAGTCCCCGCCGCCCTGCGTCGAAAAACATAGAGAGGATGTGCCAAGCGTCTCTTCTTCGACCCAAAACTGCACTACCAAAGATGCGCATGAATGATGTCTTGAACTCGTGTAACATGGAGGGCTCCCAGCTTGGCAGCACGTCGGACGGGTATCAAATTGTGTTGAAGACACGCATTGCATCGACGGTCCACCTGAGGGTTCCAGTCCCAAGACCAACGCGTTTTGTAATAATATTTTGCCCTGACTTTATTGGATACCTTGCAATCTCTAGTTCATTGTGGATAAAGGCAACAGCGCCCAGTCCACCCAGAACTCGCTAGTGAGTGTTCGAACCAGAATGGCGTCCTGAGCCAAAGTGGCAGGAATTAGAAAATCTGAGTTCTTGCATATATCCATCCAGCGTTCCTTGCTAGAGGTACTTGGTGCGCTTGATTCCATGTGTTCGGAAATTGGAACGACCAGCAGGAAGCCACGCCAGATGAGGTGGATATGTCAGTTGACACCGCTGGCATCCACCATTCACCGTAAGGCCATGCCTTCAACGGTGGGTAAGCATGCGCCCTTGTCCCATCTATATAGTTAGGCCTACGCTCCTTCAGCTCCATTAAGCACTGGTGAGACCGTGTCCCATTCGCACTCGGGGATGGATTCGCTGCTGACGCCCGTGGGATGCCACAACAATTGCCGAATGATGTAAAGGTGAAGAAACTGTAACAAGCGCCAGAGAGTTCAGACGCTTCCCCTCCTGGATCCATTGAGTATGATGCACCTGGGCATGTTTGCCTCAAGTGCCACCCAACCAGGTTAGCGTGCCCCTGTGCAGGTCTATACTCCATGAAGTGTACTGGCACCGGAGCAATAGAACCTGTCTGAGGCAGGGGAATCTGATGAAACCTCACGGTCCAAACAGATATGGTGTGCATCATTATCTACGTGCGCCTCGCCATTTCCTGACAGTGGAGCACCAGCTCCTGTGATGGACATCGTTGCATCTCGTCAGAGGCATTCGATATCTCTAGCCGGTGGTCATCCAGGCAGAGCTTAAGGTTCGATGACTTCCCTCTGACAGACCTGGAGGACCTTCCAACTGGCATGGAATCTATGGCGTGCACGCCGTATTACTGGATGGTCTGTAGGGCTTCCAGGATTTGTAGGTTTTGGTCTCACCAACGATGAGCGCTGTGCAAAAGATGGCTGGTGTACTGGAAAGGTAGCAGTTCCCTGCCACTGTCCAGACTCATGCCTGCCACCAAGCTGATAAAGGCAAAGCGCCCAGTTCACCAAAAGCAAATACCTGTAAACAGAAACCAGGCCCAGAGCAGAGTAGCACTTGAGATGGATCCACAGAGAAGAAGCCCTCAAGATCCCCCGGGCTTGTACACCGGCTCCATCAGATGTGAGGTTGGCGCTGACTGTGGGAGAAGTAAGCTTCACCAGTGTGTTCCAGGTCATCCTCCTGCTCGCTGGTAGCTTCGTTACGCACTTGGACATGCCACCCCCATGTGGATTGCCTGAAGGCAAAGCAGCGTCCCTGTTGCGACCGGGGGAGGACAATGTTGTTGGCGTTAATTTATGTCTCAATTGCTTGCACCACTCCGATTTTACCTGTGTCCGAGCGCTGTTGTTGGTATCCACAACAAAAGCTGTCGTTTAGGTTTATGTCGTAGTTCCAGAGAGCTGTCTCTGACCATCCTGAAGGCAGAGGAGCTTTCTTTGTGTGAGTCTCACTTCAAGCTTTTTGGTGCTCTGACAGTGGTTCCAACTCTCTCCACTTGTCTTGGATATCCCCCTCTGTGGCGGTGTCGTCAGGGCAAGTTTCCAATGCTGCTCTGACGAGAGGTCTACAAGTAGGACAGAAAGGATCCTGTAAGTACACCGACGTTCTTAGCTTGTCGCAAACTCAGGTCACGCGAAAAGAACACATGTGCTGACTTGCGGTCTCATGTGCTTGAGAGTGACCTCCCAAAGTGTTTTATTTTCACCAACATGGTAAAGCCCAATGTTTCCACAACAGACACGGCGCCAATTTGTGAGAAGCCTGCCCTGCCACCTTAGCGGCAAGTCTGAGTCGCCTGTGGTTTGGGAAATTAAAGAGCAACATGGTTGGCGCCCTGATATGCCTCTGCTTTCTTCAATTGTGGCAACTTTGAAGCGCTGTATCATTAGCAGACGACCAGATATGTCGTTTCCATTGTTTGTACCTTCTCGAGCCCAGACCGAGGAATGCCCCGGGTGCACTTGAACGGTTGCACTATCTGTTGTACACTCTCGCGACTGAGGATGCACACCATCCAGCGGAGTGCAATTCCTCCAAGGCACCGTCCAGAGTTAATGTGTAGGTAGCCCTCCTCACACGGATCAGACCGTCAGCTCGTTAGCGGCGGATGCCAGCATAGTCACAGATGCTTATCGACTGGGTCACCCAACGGTGGAGGTTCTGGCTGTGCTGCGATGGGACAACACCCTTAAAAGGGGGAAGGTATAAGGCGGTTTTCTGAAACCACCCCCACCGAGATCCATATGGCAAGACAGTGTAGTGGTAGGCCACAGTACGGTCACATGTCCTGGGACCTAACTAGTCCAAATAGGAATTGTACCCACCGCCACCAAGAATATTGTAGGAGTTATCGCTTAGTGGATAAAGGCAACAGCGCCCAGTCCACTAGACAAAACTCGCTCGTGTGCTAGAACCATAGCGACATATAGCGCCTGTGTGGCATGAGTCAGGAGCCACAGCGTGTCTGCCTTCATCCAACTTTTTGGGTTCCTGCAGCTCCATTGAATCACGTGGACGCTCAGGAAATGTAAGCTGCCCACTAGCAGGGAACTAGCTCCTTTCCCAGCCAAGGCACGTGGATGGAGGAAAACAGTATAGGCGTTCCCTTAACACAGTGCAATAGAGGTAAGTAGAGGCGAAGAGAAACCTAGAAAGCCCCAATGCTTTCTTGGAGTCTTTAGTTGCAAGAAACTCTGGTTGATGGTAAGGGAGACAATTCCCAGCCAACAACACCAACACCTACCTACAAGTGGATAAAGGCAACAGCGCCCAGTCCACCCGAAATACCAAACAAATGACTTCTCCTGAGTGCTAGATTCGATTGAGAGGCTTGAGCCAACGCTGATTGTGCCAGGAGCTCAAGAGTTCCCTATGCACACTCCTCATCCGATGAGTGTGTCAGGGCTGACACTTTAAGGGGTGAGCAGATCTACGACTCTTACATAAGAGGGGAAACACGATCCAACAAGAGTCAAGTTCATGATGACCCCTAAGTGCAATGAGAAAGCAGCATATTCTTTATCTAAACACTCAAATGAAAATTTCAAAGTAAACTTCGCACATCAAACGCCGGACCATGTGCATTTTCACGGGAAGATTTAATTGTTGGCATCTAGCTGACTAAAAACTACTCATCAAGATGCGAGTGGGACGGTCAGGCAACTGGGGCTAATCGGCTTCTGCCTTGGAAGCGTCATTCCGTCCCATCCAAAGGTCACGCATCAGTAAGTAAATCCATGGATAGGCTTTTACTGGCGGTCAGGCAAATGGGAATATCCGGTTTCTGCCGTGAAAGTGTCCTTCCGTTCCTGGCGGCATGGGACCGACTAACACCACAACCGGCATATGATGTACCATTGCATTCGGAACAGTCACAACGCAAAATGTGTTACCTTAGCACATGCAGGACGTGTGTGCTCTGTCTGAACGACAGGTGGTGCAGTGGGTCAGACTGAAGGCCCCGAGACCCAGGCCACATCCCTACCATTGAAAACCGAATGGGGGGCAGTGTCTACCACGAAACTGCTTCCATCAAGCCATGCAAAGGTCACGCATCAAAGGTCAGTCCATGGATAGGCTTTGCCCTGCAAACCATGCACGGCAACGTTTCCACTGCTGTTGGATCCAGTAAGAGTGCGGCCCCTTGTAAGAATTCTCCAGCCATCGGGACTCTTCCGTATACTCATGGAGAAAGAGGCGTCTATAAAGCGCTTCGTATGGAAGGCCTGTAGCTTGTTTAGTCCAGACTCGCTCCTCAATCATGGGCCAGTTGGGTTCTATCTTCTCCCAAATATGGCGCGCTTGTAATCGTCTGCGCTCTGTCCTCATAAAGGTGTCCGTAGCCAGTTGATTTGCCATAACATGTGAAGTCAGTTGCAAAGGCCACATGTTTCTACAGGTTCTGACATCAAGTAGCCATTGGTCAGCTTCCATCGGGCCAGGCAGCAGGAGACTTACCATAATTCTATTACTCGGAGAATCCCTTCTTTCAGTCTGGGGAAAAGAGGAGCAAACATTTGCGGGTCAAATGTGAGCCAGTCTACGTTTATGCGTGATTGTAGCACTGGGCAGCATCCTCTTGCGTCAGCCTGCCACCGTTTGACTTTGTAGGTAAACTCAAGTGCCTCTGGCAGCTCAATATGTGTTCGGTCAGTAAAGGCAACAGCGCCCAGCTGACTGACACTTTGGTAGTATCCAAAGCTTTTTTCACGTATAGCCTCAACAACAAGAGGCATCCATGCTGCAGGAAACCAAACAAACAAAGAGTCGACCCAACTGCTACGGCCAATCATCGTTTCAAACCTTGCATCCGTGGCTTTCCTCCGGCCATGCTTCTGGGCGGCAGCCCCATCAAATGGGAGGCAGACGACCTTGACTAAGCCATTGGGCGGTCTTTGCTTTTCTTGCTCTCTTACAGCTCTGTGCCGGCTGGAGGCACACAACAGCTCTGTATATATGGCTTGGACCCAGAACTTCTGTGTGAGCAGCGCAGCATTTGTTTCATCCACCAAGCCTTGCGCAGGGTGTGTGAGGACTTTTTGCAGAAGACCTGTAATGGTTTCAGCCAGAAATACTGCTAAGTACTGCACGAGGTGAAGTGCCATACGTCTTACAAATGCGTCCTGCTCACTCGCTTGCGCGCAAGTGACTTCTATTTCAAAACAATTAAGTTTGAAGAAGCGTTTCCATTTGCTTCCTTAAGTCCCTAATAGGGAACATAAGTCTTGCAAGGGGCCACGTGGCAGGGAGCGAGAGAAACCTTTGAATGCCTTCTCGGTCACCGTGAAAATCCCACTCTTGCGCATTCAACTGTTGAGTAGTGTAATGTGCAGGAAAGTCCCTCTCCAGAGTGGCTGAGTACTGGCGAAGGTCAGAGTAATAGTGCTCTTCAAGACTTTCTAGATCACTTTCAATATCCTCAGCCTCAGCCGTGCTGGATGATTGCGAGCCGGAAGAGTCCTCAGAGTCAGAGCAATTCTGACTGCTTTCCTCCATTACGTCCTCCACCGGTTGTGCCTCTTTTTCCTGCGGGTCAAGTTTGGCTTTTTTCTGGATGTGAGTTTCGCAAGGGGTGCCATGTGTCAGTGGTCGCAGACGGTTGGCAATTCCACTTGGGACAGAACAATCTTCACTGATGTTATTCTCGCTAATGCCAAAGGCACGGGCTGAGGAAGTCCGAAGGTTCCGGGAGCACCCTAGGCCAAAAGCTGCATAAAAGTGCTCCAGACCCAAATTGCGAATGCTAGTAGCTTGACAAAGGTTGTGGTACTGGTTCCTGGCGACATCGAGGAGCCAAAAACCATTGTTTCCGGTTTTCTCCGGCCACAGTAAGAAAACCGGTTTGTCAGAGTCGTCGAGACTATAGCCAAAGACATAGCGGCGTCTCCATTTTTCTTGGTTGCAAAGCGGTATCGGTGTAGCGCTGACACCCTTAGCATCCCGTAGCCGAGTCATCTGCTGGTAGAATTGCTTCTCGGTTCTGGTTGCGGTCTTCCGTGGGTGGCATAGGTCAACGATAACTAGGTGAAGGCGCCTAAGCCGGGCTGCGATTGCTTCTGGTTCGTGATACAACTCCACTAACGCAGCTGGAGGAAACTCTCCTGTCTTGACAGTTGCAGAATGCCGGAAGGCAGCCAGAAAGTTCGCATCATCTCTTGACTGAGCTAGGCTTCTGGCTTTCAGTTCCACTATAGCAGAGAGCTACCTGTGGAACGCTCGTCACAGATCCCTACACCATGCTGTAGGCAACCCACTACTGTGGCAGCTCCGATGATTCCTTTCATGTCAAGTGGGCACATAATGAAACAAAAGCGTTGGGCTCTGGTGAGAGCCACTGTAGCTCGGGCAAATGCCTCTTCGCGTTGAGATTGCTTGTCTTCAGGAGAGAGTTCCTGAAAGCTATATCCTCGCGCCCCGGTCAGAAACCCAATTTTGGTTTGTGCAAGGAGCACATGCTGTGCAGTCATTCCCGCACACGATGTGACCCCTTTGGAGATGACTCTACCTTTTGAGTTAGCAACCCAAACTGAGCTGTTGAGGGCACCCGACATATCGTTCCTGTTGTGAAGGACAGCTAAGCAGTCATTTTCTCCTGGTTCCAGCTCCAATTGCTCCGAAATCCAACCTATCATTTGCCCAATCTCTCCTGTAGCATGGATCACACTATGAGGTGACCTCCAGAAGACTGGCAAGTATCCACCAATTCTAGCTTGCCTATCAGCCAGGTAGTTTCCAAATGCCACTCGTGTGGGAGTGTCAGCATCTAGCTCCGGATATCTGACAGCGACCACTGTTTCATAGGTGACTTCCGAGACTCTTGCACTACTGGATAGGATGAGGGCCCAGTTTTGTTTCCCTCTCAAACCTGCAGCCGCAGTCAGCCCTTGAGCAACCATCGGCTCCACATCCTGTCTATGAGTGGCCAACCATAGGACTGCCAGAGCTGTGCGGGGAACAATACCCATCAGCCAAGGTTCATAAGTCCCAAGTAATTCTTTTGCCAGGCTTTCAATCTGTTCCTGAGCATCCTGTGGGAGGTGCAGATCTGGTGTCATCAATTGGGCCACCGGGTATGCAGGAGAATGGGGGGTACCCGTAAGGTATCTCACAACTACCTGATATAAGGTGTTTGGTTGGACCTTGGCAGAGTTGCCTCTTAAAGCCGACGAGGGCCTCTTCAATAGTTTCCGTCGGAAGCGTCTTGCAGCAGTGGATTTACGAGGACTTCCAGGAGTTTGCCGATGGTCTCCAAGCCACAGCGCCAGGCAATTGCGTGGTAAGCGGGCAATGGCTGCAGTTTCATCGAGATTACCATACTGCTGACTCTCGTCATGTAGGGTTAGATCAACTTCCGACATCCATTGGGCTACCGGGCTATACTTGCTTGCGCACTCGTGGCGGAATCCACCACCACATCCAATGATGACCTGCTTTGAGCCAAGGACGTCGTGGCGGTGGGCCGACGGTATATCAAGCTTAGTAGTGCCTGTAGTTTGGTTATGCAAGGCCATGAAGCCAACTAGTCTTCCAATTTTGGTCTCAATCCAGCTAGGCAGTGAGAGCCCAATGATGTGCTCCGCAAAGGCCTGGGATGCAACATTTCCTTTCGTGAGAAGCATGATCTTCAGGGAAGGATCGACAGTGATCAGCCCTGCGATAATTGCTGCAGCTGCTCGGGTTTTACCAGCCCCGAATACTCCACTAATTGGGCAATCTGTCTTGCCTTCAAGCAAGGATAGCAGCAGCGCTGAGAGGGTAGCAAGAAAGTGTCCATCTCTATTATGGACAAGCGGGTGGAGGGCCCTCCTAATCTGCTCTTCATCATCAGTAACATCCTCAAGCCCATCCGTCAGCACGAGATGCATAAGTCGTAGCGTAGTTGCAAATAGTTTCCCACGGTCCTGGGGCGGCATAAGGCCAAACCGTTCATCAGACTGGACCCCACATCCAAGACAGAGCCTCTCTGCGGGCATTTGGCTGAAAATGTTAAATTCATCAACGCTGCGAGTCTCTCCGAGGTAGTATAACCCTTCGACGTGTAACCAAGCCTGGTAATTTGCATTGAAGCCTAGTTGCACCTCATGAAAGGAGCCATAAGGTCGGGTTTGATCTTGGCGCAGGGCATGGGAGCAGAAGGCCTCTGCAACGTCTTCCGGCAACCAAGCGAAATCAGTTGACACTGGCAGGACATGCTTCCACATAGCATGTTCTCCCCTTTTGCTCTTGGAGGGAGCAGAACTCATGGACACTAGCACAGCTTGGTACGGCCTCCCGTTGTGGGAAAAATGTAGTAGAACAGAATGCCCTTCTGGAAGCCCCATTTGGATATTATGTTTCCCAAAGGAGCCCTCTGTATGGAAACATTGAAAGGAGACCGGGTCAACTCGGTGTATGTCACTAAAAAGGAGCATAGGCTGTCGCTCCAGCTGATACGTACCATATAAATGAGGGCCCTGGAAGTAAAAAGAAATTGTAGCCGTACCTGAGCATACACGTCTGTTCTTGCTAGCCGAAAAAAGTGGCAGCATAATAGCGTCTTCCGAGGATCATCCCAGCGAGTGTGCATCGGTGATAACTGTGGGAGGACCATATCAAGAAAATGCGCCAGTCGATGCAAGGGCATTCGTATAAGAAAGCCTTCGAACAAATCAAGGAGGCTCTTTGGCTGCCACTCGTCATTCCACTTACGAATTTGTTCCACGATATAGTCTCTCATGGCATCTGGAAAATCTAAACTAGGGCAATCAGGATAGTGTGTCGAGAAGTATAAGTTGAGTTTGTCAGCAGCTTCCGGCTCACGATTGCCGTAGTACGTCATCAATGCCTCCACAAGGTCCTGCAGCCAACACGGCAAGCCAAATGTCAACCATGAGATTAGGCGCAGCGGAGCTGCATCCCTTCTCTGCGACAGCGCTGCATCATCATATCTCATCATGAGGTGGGGCAGGGAGAATGTGCCTCCTTCCAGTTGCAGGCCCAGCCAATGGGAATAATTGTGCTCTTCCTTTCCAAAATGATGTTGGTACAGGTCAAAGTGTCCATTCACGATAGTATACTTGCACTTGAGTGTATCCAGGAACGGCTGGCCAGGGTTCCATCTGCACAATCTGTCCGGTACATAGTGAATGAGATGTACAGTATGCAGATCAGATGGCACCTTGAGGAAGGAAGGCGGGCAAGCAATTGCACCAAGGATGCTATGTGTTCTGACACTCTTGATTTCCCGAACAACATGTATCAAGGCCAAGCCCACATAGCTGCCTGCTGAGAACCCCTTGATGTTTACCCGTGATGCCCTTTGCCACACCCGAGCCATGCTAAAATATCGACGCTTTCCAAACCCAAGCAGCAGGTCCATGACTAAGGAGAGAGCATCTTTCCAGGTGTGGTGAGGCATACGTCTATGTGACGGGGCAATATGGATCCTCTGCAACAGCTCCACCACTTCAGCTCTCCGCACTGCTGGTACCGGAAGTGGTAATAAGGGCATGACTTCATGTATGAAAGAGTTCCAGTAAATGATGCTATCAGTAGCAAAATAATGTAACACTAGAAACTCGTGCGCCGCCTTAGAGATCCCGAGTGCCGTAGTAGCAGTTTTGCCAAAGAAATGGCACTTGTTCACTGACTCCACCGTGGTCATGGAGGGGCCGTAGATGTTCTGTTTGTGCTTGTCAGTTCTCACTGTGATATCTGCCTTGTTCAGGGATGGGAGGCCTCCAAGCCCAGCTGGACGGCCAATTCGCTCTTTCAGGATCACTGAGGACCACCTTCAGAGGGTATATCATATTCTTGTTCAGTAAACCCGTTTGCCTCTCATATACCGTATCTCCATGACGGTTAGTTACTGCTACCATGGTAGTGCGAACTCCGGCAAGAAGTGCATAGGCAATCTGCCATTCCGCTTCATCTCTAAGGATATATGAAGCACTGCTTGCTAAGGTAATCCACACTACCCCGTGCCAAGTATCGATTGGGAAATTGTTCGGAATAACCCCTGCCAAAAGGACTGATACTAACACAGCCAAGTCCATGTTTTCAATTTCAAATGCTGCGATAAGTAACCGTAGTTCCGATACCTTTCCAAGACTCATCACTCTCAGTTGGAACTTCTGAATCGGAAAACCNTCAAACGACCTAGAGTCTGCTAGGCATAAATACTTTTCAGAGCTCACAATGATACCTTTCCAAGACTCATCACTCTCAGTTGGAACTTCTGAATCGGAAAACCTCTTAAGGACCGAACCGCTTGAACATGGAGTCGAGCAATGAACGTGAATCCACCTGCCTTCACGTTGCTGTTGATGATCCACAAAGTCCTTCACTTGCCGAAACGTGTCACTAGATTCAACATCTGCAATGACACCAAGGTAAGGAACCCGAGCCTGTCGACAAACCTTCCTCAAATTCGAATCAGGTGCACAACAGACTTCAACTACTGCCAAGGATTCACGCGAACGACCTGAGGAGCTCATCAACAAATTTGACTTTGGGATATCCATCAAATCATGAAGGGGAACTTCCAACTTATTGAAACCCAATGTTCGACGGTGCCTCTCAAAGTCGCGAGTAGATAGGCATTTGGTAAAAAGATCCGCCACATTGCTGACACCATCTCTGTGCACAAACTCCAATTGGCCACTCTCCAGCTTCTCACGAAGCCATGAAATCCGCACCTCAACGTGACGACTTCTTCTGGGAATGTCCAATCCTTTCAACAGATCCAAGGCTGATGCACTGTCAGATTCTACCATAATCTTCGGAATCTCTTTCTCCTCAGCCTCCCCAATGCCAAAATACAACCTGTGCACAAACGATGAAAATGCTATTGCTTCTTGACTTATGGCCTGGAGCGCAAACAATTCGGCTTCACATGAGCTCAAGCTCACACTCTGTTGCTGTCTAGCCAAACTGCGTACCAGCGATCCTTCAATGAAAGCCACTCCACCACTCACCCCACGACGTCCGTTAAAACGGTATGGGGCGTGAGACGCGTCTGCAAAAGTATGCATGAAGCAAGTTGCACTTTTCTCAGTCACAATGGCATGGTACTCGGGAGATGGCAAATGCAAACACGTATGCATATCATCATAGAGGAACCTTAAGACACTTCTCAGAGCTGCTTCCGTCCCATTTAATGGCTTGGCTTGCTGCGACCCAATAAGGGACATATAGAGCTTCATATCGTGGCGAGTTTGGCTCATCCACAACAATTTGCCTAACGCTCGCCGAAACCTGGCGTACCCGGCTGGCGTCAGTTCCTTCTTTGCATCTCCTTCAACCATTGTTCTTTCCATTTGAGCTGCCACATCTGGTGCAGCTTTTGTTCCTTTCACAATCCCAAATTCAGCAAACGTGCTATTGAGATACAAAGGGTCCACTCCAACCAAGATAGTATTGCTGTCCAACCCCCTTTTGATCTTTCTTCCAATGAAGGTAAGCTCTCCACCACCATCAGCTGCTGTCCCAACTTGGCCTGTTGCTTTCAGTGGCACAACCTTCTTGATAGTCTTTTCAACATGCTGTTCCACTGCTTCATTTTCGCTGCAAAGCAATATATCATCAACGTATGCCAGCAGCAATGCAACACCCAGCCTCTTCTTGCCATCATAGACCACTCCCTGATAAGAACATGGTTCTACCGCATCCGACCATAACCCAATTTCTCGGATCGTTGCACTGAGTAGTCTCAGCCAATGGAGACTGGCGTCTCGTAATCCGTTTAAGGATTTCTTCAAATATAAAAATGAAGCTTCTCCAGATACCAAGCTGACCGACAAAGGCATTTTGATAGTGATGTGCTCTGATGCTGGCAATGGACTATGCATAAAAGCATGGTTCACATCGAGCCCTTGAAGGCGAAATCCTCTTGTTGCTGAGAGTGCCAAGATGGCGTGAAGAGATTCTATGGAGGGAGTAGGTGAGCTAATTCCCAGTTTGCGAGCCGAGAGCCCACGAGCTACGTCCTTAACCACAATGCGTGTACGGACACGCTCTTCACTCTTGTAAGCACTGACCCATCTTGATGCAATCACTCTCATCGTCGGATGTACTGCCTTCAATTCTTCCAGTTTCTTTGCTCCAATGATGGTACCCGTTGCACAATGTTCCATGTTGCGGACCTCCTCTTGCATACCTTGGAAGCCCAAATCTGCATTGAGCTGCAACAGGGACACATCGTCTATGACTTCATCAGGTTTCCAGATCAATACATCACTTCCACCTAGGTGTGCTTTGACACACTCATGTTGGCGCTCATGATTGAACTTGATGGAGTTTATCGATTCGTCATGAAATTCGGGATTGCTTACTCGAAGCTGAACCGGCCCCACATCAATGCTTACCGTGAACAAATTGCACATTGGTTCTCCAGTATCAGACCACACAAAATCCATGACATTGTCGCCATCCGCATCAACCTCATTTCTGATCTCCCTTTCCAAGTCATCTGCTGGAGTCAATGGCCCCCTTTTAAACCGAGTCCTATACTCCTCCTGTCTATCAATGTTCATCTCTGAATCACCCAAGTCCTCAATCTCCATGTCCTCGGGTGTCGTTGGAGCATACTCGGAAGAAGGACCACCATTGTCTGCTGGAGATACCGAAGGAGTAGGAGCTGGTGAAATGTCATGATCTTCAATAGCTGATGAACTGTCCCGAACTGGTGCACTTGTACCCGACTCAACTGCTTGACTTCTTTTATTTGCTTCAAACTCCGCCCTAAGTCTTCTGCACTCTTTGGAATGTCTAATTCCGGGTGCATTCATACCAGTTTCACATGCAATACACTTGGGGGTCTTAGGAAAAACATCAACCCTTGGCGCTGCCTCGGAGGCAGGTGATGATTCAACCCTCTCAGACCTACCCTCTTCAACTGGCGCTGCCGCTGAGGCAGGTGGGACAACTTCTTGCCCCGCATTTGAATTGCCCTGACCCAACGGCTGTTGCCTAGCAATCTTCAACGCACCACTTGAAGCTGACTTGGACATGTGTTCAGAACTACGTTTCAACCTAGGTGCTGGAGCAACATCATCTGACTCTTTCATTTCTCGAATGAGCTCTGGAGGTGCACCATCTGGATATTCAACCACGTCTCCATCGTGTTCCTCATCTAAGGCACCCGGTTCACGACCACCATCAGGAATTCTTGACAACCCTTCGTGAACATCCAACTTGCTGAAAACATTCACACCAAGCTTCACATCCCAAGTTGGAGGCAGGATAGCCCGAACGTTCCGAGCTGCAAACCTCTTGAGAATGACTTCAGACCCCGTCCTAACTAAGGCTTGCACCACCGGACCTGTGTCTAGCCCTGGATGGATAAAGCATGCTTCCACGCTTCTGGTTTCGTTGGGGGAGTGTTTTCGGACGCTAGATGGTAACTCTGCAAGACAACTCTGGCCAAACAACGCCACTTGAGGCTTACTTAGACTTCTCTGTGTTCCATATCCAAGAGGAGAAAACTCACTTGAATGCACTTTGCTAAAGTGGTTATGTGTCAACGCCAAATAGGTTACAGCATCCACAAGACTGGAATATGTGACATCCAAATCAACCCCAGCCTGATTCATTTCAGCCCTTATCATTGGCAACCCTTCTTTGAGACGACGGACGCCTCTTTCTGCCAACCCCACACTCTATGTTGCTGGGGGTTTGCCCTTCGTGTGCTAAAGATGAATCTATCGGTGGATCTACCTACCAACTCGGCAACAGCCCTCTCTGAATCAGTGTGCAAAACTATGGAAACTTGTGACGACGAAAACCCGAAATGATGGAGCCACTTAGCCACTTGGTTCCGAGCCACTCTAAGATCTTGACCCACAACGACGTACCCAACACAGTTGCTGGACAATTCCGTCAAAATCAAAATCTTATGGACCCCTGGCTGTTCATGGTCAATCGTCTCACCACGTTCTGTCACAAACCCGAAATCTGCTTGCACTTCCGCCTCTAGCATCGAATCACGGCGCCTCCTGTGCTGAAACACCGCTTTGGCTCGAGCACACACCACACATCGTGGATCGTACGGCGTGTGCCCCTGGAGGCGGTGCCGTTCAAGAGCTGCCTCTGCCGCTCTCGTCATTGGACATAGATGTTGACCCTGCACATTTACAAATGACAACTGTTTCACTTTTGAACTTGACCCCTTTTCAACAGACTGCAACCGAACCCAAGGACAGCCTGCAAAATAGGCGGTGTCAAGCATCTTCTCACCACTACGAACATCTCGGACTTCAAAACCTTCTGGGCCCTGATAGAATTCCCACCCCATTCTGCACAAGGTGGTAGTCGACAGTATGTTATGCCTAACATTTCCAACCAGAGCCCGAATTTGAGCCTTCTTGTCAACACTTGAACCATGTTCCCACGACGACATGCGAACCTTTGCAACAACTTGGGTCTCACCTAACATGTCAACATTGCTTCCATTCGCCGCCTTGAAAACATCGCCAGCTTTGTGCTGACTCAAGTTCAAACCATACATGTCCGCAAACCTAGAAGCCATGACTGTTGCAGAAGCTCCTGAATCCAGAAGCCACCACATGCTTGAATCATCCGTCATGGAAATCTCAGTCAAAAGTGGCGACACGACATCAAACACAGACTCAAAAACAGCTGCCTTCGAAACAGTCTGAACATCTGGTCCATTCAAAAACGTTGGCACATTCGTTCTCAACAACGTCACTCGCTGCTGAATTGGTGAAATCAAATCTGACGCAAGAGAATCTCGGGAGGACTCAGGAACCGACCTTTCATGTCCAGAACCTTCTTCACCTTCCACGGCTCGCTGACGGACACCCCAATGTTGCTGCTGCATCCCTATTTGCTGCTGTGTGCTTGTAGACCCCTGAACCTGAGACAAACCTCGCCCACCAACACCTCCAGACTTCAGCACCTGCGCACTATCAGAAGCAGAAGGCATAGCACGGTCATCTCTTAGATCTACAGCGCAGCAGTGGCACAGCTCATCATCAGCCACAGCCCCACACCCACGGCAGCGCAGCAATGCGAGCTCCCCACAACACCACGACTCCCCAGCAAGCCAAGACTGAACTACCTGCTCACGCCGCTTCGCACGCAAAACTTCCTGAGAAAAAGCATGTTGAGCATGAAAGCAAGCGGCACAATCACAAAAACATCTCTTTGTTTGACACGTCAGATTCCCTTGAAACACCGAAACATCGTCAAAAAACTCAAATTCCTCATGAAAACAACTGTCATCCAACCATAAACCAGTATCTACTACCTCAAAAATCTCAGAAATCAAAGGACTCAGCATCAAGGATTCAACTTTAGGCTCAGCACCAGCTTCTGGCTTGTTTGGATTCTCCTGATTAGGTGCCTGACTATGCCACGAATCCTGCCACGTCTCTTGCCAGTCCCATGCATTCGAGGTGTCATACACTGGCCACTCTGAGTTCCATTCGTTCCAGTACGAATCATCACCGTACCACCACAAATCTTCGTTTGACGTTTCTACCATCTCATTCATTTTACCCTTTTTCCCAAAAGGCTTTCCTTTAGATTTACTCTTTCCTTTGTCTTTTCCTTTGTGCTTACCTTTGTCCTTTCCTTTTCCTTTTACCCAATCTCCTTTCATCACATGGTTCTTCCCTTTTCCTTTGTCTTTTCCTTTGCCATCTGACTTTCCATACGAACCACTAGACACAACTTTATTTGGGCAATTCATTGACACATGGCCCATTTGATGACATCTATAGCATTTCACTTTTGTCATGTCTGTTGAGCACTCGTGCGATTGGTGCTTTTTGCTTCCACACTTGCTGCACTTGCTCTTATCATGACTCATGCTATCTACATACCACCAATTGTCTCCTTGATCCGTTTCAGTCATGTCATACCATTCAGTGTTGGAATCACCTTGCACCTCGTACACCTTCTTACTTTGTGAAAACCCAGGAAGCTCCATGAACAATCTTTGCTGATGTTCCCACTTTCTGGCCGTTTCCCTATAATCCCCATAACTTTCACCCGGGGTATGATGAAGACAATATGTTTTGACCTCTTGGGGAAGACTTTTCAACAACAACACAACCAAATCCGCATCCAAGATACCCAGCCCCGTGGTGTCTACTGATGCCGGCAGTGTCGAAATCAAACGTGAAAACTTGGCTACTTCCAGATCTATTTTCCTAATAGTGTCACTAACTATGGAAGTTGCACTTGTTTCTGACCCTTGAACTGCAAATGTCTTTCCCGAAAACATGGATCTAAGTGACAGAGCCTCGGACCGAGTTTTGATCGAGTATTCAAGCGTCAATTGCCTCAGCAATTCGAATCCATTCGAAGCCTGACCACGCATCCACAACTCTTCATGACCAAAGTTCGGCATCCGATGCAAGTTCACACCCTCACAAAACGTTGAGATTAACATGGCTGTCCTAGCATGAGATGCAAAGGCCGTTTTC
>DF244983.1:0-21768 GCA_000507305.1 Breviolum minutum Mf 1.05b.01 | reverse complement strand
GATCAGGACGTCAAGGGGGTGCGGCAGATTCAAGCCACCGAAAGGGCCTTTGCTGCGATTCTGGCAGATGGATCTGTCGTGACCTGGGGTGATGCGGAGTATGGTGGTGACAGTTTGGCAGTTCGCGATCAGCTCAAGGGCGTGTCCCAGATTCAAGCTTCACACGGGGCCTTTGCTGCGATTCTGGCAGATGGATCCATCGTTACCTGGGGCCATGCAGAGACTGGCGGCGACAGTTCGGCAGTTCGAGAGCAGCTCAGGGGTGTTTAGTGTCCTTGTGGAATGGCAAGGCCTGAGCTGTCACAGGATTCATTTTGGAATCATATGAAAAAGAACATGAGCCCTGGAAGTCAAGCCGACCATTGAAAACATAGTCCCCTAAAATTGTTGATGAAATAAATCCCTACCAAAAACAATGGTCGAACTTCCCAAGTCGACTATTTGAATTTCATGGTTTTTCCTTGGACCCCCAGGGTGAGGCCATGCTTCTTTCAAAATTTCTCCAGTTCTGGGGGGAGCTGACCGAAGTTTCAAAAGCTCCGTGGATTTTAGACATGAGGATTTGGACCTATCAGAGGCCCCTGATATTCTTTCTGTGTTTTTTTTTTTGGGGGGATGAAATACTATCCATGTTATATGGGGATAAACTAAGGAGCCATTTCATAAGGATTCCTAATGAAAATCAACCAGGATGACGAAAATGGTACCCTTTCGCTGGATCTATTGGTGAAACCGGGGGTTGGCGAAACTAGAATCAGAGCCAAATCTACGAGCCCTGAAAAACCATAAAGAAGAAGAACCTTCCGTGCTTTCAACCGGTCCATCAGTTGCTAGGTGGTGGCAACTCAAATATTTTTGGAATTTTCACCCCGAACCTTGGGGTTTCATGATCCAATTTGACGAGCATATTTTTTTTTTGAAGTGGGTTGAAAGCACCAAGTAGGTTGAGATTTTTGTTTGGCAAGACTTTCCTCCCATAATCTCAATCTCTTGGAGGGATGCATCTCTAGAGGAAGAGTATATGGCTAGTCAACCCACCGTGGGAGGGGAAATACCCGACCTGATGATCAGGGCTTATGAAAACCCATCGGTTTCCCTTAATAAGGCCGGCTATGAAACCCCTTTATTTGGATGATAAGTGTAGAAGTCTTCCAGGCAATCATTTTTTTGGTTGGACGGTCTTTCTTTCATTCCACCTCCGATGGGAAGCAATATATCAAAAAATCTAATTGCTCAAGCTGTTCAAGCTGAATGGGGGGGGGCTTAATTCAGCTTGCAGATCTCAAATTTGGCACACAAAAAAAACATTTTGAAGTGAGATTGGAATATATTTTTGGGCGCAAATTTCATCTTCGATCTGCCGAAAAACCAGGTTGGGATTGAAATAACTCCTTAGAATGGGGGTTGATAGGATTTTTGGAATGCCCCCCCCAACCAAAATGCCCTGAAGAAACATTCAGGTTTAGGAATTATTTCCGGAACATTTACCTAGATTTTGAACCACCAATCACTGGTCTTAATCAATTTGTGGTACTTGTCAATGATCCCCTTCATGACATCATCGGCATCAGCAAACTGCTCGGGATCATCGAAATATTCCACAACCAACAGCGTGTGTCAGAAAAGAATCACTTTTCAACGTACCTGGCCATTCTGCTGCAGGGTCCACCATAATCACCAACCGTTACATGAGAAAATCAAGCCCAAAAAATTGAGAGGTATTATTGTCCCTTGGTGATGCATGGTTTCTCCAAGTTTTTAAGGTGTTGTTTCACGTGAATATGGCAAACTCCGTGCTGGTGCACCATTTTTGGGGATGATGAGTGAGTGAAAACGTGAAAATGTGAAAACGTGAGCCGTTGTTCTTAAATGGTGAGGGCGAAGTCGAATCGTGAGCAACTCAACAATCGTTTTGGAGAAAGTTTGGTCATGTTGCTTGGTCATCACCTGGGCCATGACTTGGGTGTGGCCGTGGCCCCCTCCCCAGCTACCACCAGGATGACACCTACTCAATTTGATCCAACCCCACCGTTTTTTTTCTTTAAGAAAGATCAGCTTTAAAGTGGTCTTGAAAAATGGCTGTGAAATTTTTTCCCGTCCTCCAACCTTAACAAGATGGGCCCCGGAAAACTAGTGATAAGTATAGTGGGCCCATAACTCCATTGATTTCGGGCTGAAAAAAAAGGGCCTAGTTGAAACTTGAAACCCAATGATTTTTCGGCCATTGAGGAGGGGGTTATGTAGAACTTCATTTGAATAACCATTGGCTAAAAGGGTGTCCATTTTATACCTGGAAAACATGCGGTTAAAGTACCATTTTTTTTAGGCAACTGTAACTGAACAGCTGGTTCTTTAAGGGTTTCAAGTTGATGGAAATTGGACGAAGCGCAACGGCTGGCTGTTTTCCAGGTATGGGGGGTTTTAGGACGTTTTTTGAACCCCCTCCACCCATCGGGCGGGGCAGCGGAAAACAGGTGGCAAGATGATCCACGTTGCGTGAATCCATTGGACAATAAAGCCGGCTGCGAGGCCCCAGGAGAAGATTGTGGGGGGAATTTTTCCCGCAACCAAAAAAACAAACGTATAGCTGCCATCCTATGCACTTGTCACATAGACCTGGAATTCTAAACCACCAGTTTTTAATGGTTGTTTCAGAAGATTCAGTTGGATGATGAACCAACTCTTTATTTAAAAAATGGCTATTTCACAAACATCCATTAAAAATGGTTGTTTGGGGTTCCAGGTAACGATTTTTTGAGAGAACATTGGTTGCTACCGAAACCTTTCCTGGAAGGGGGTCTCAATTAAAAACACATCCCTGAAACTTCAAGGCCGACCAGTTGTTTATGGTTGTGTCAATTGGATGATGAACCAAATCTTTACATGGGGAATGGTTGGAGATAACCAAACAGCCATTAAGAATTGGTTGTTTAGAGTTCCAGGTAGTGATCCAATCACCTTCTGAGAATGGTCATGGAAACCAAAAATCCGTTGCGTTTTGGAGGTGATTGGACCCCCCCAATCATCCTCTGACGTTCGTTGATTGGATCCCTAAAGAATGATGTTTCTCCCAGAAGTGATGGTTTTAGAGATCATCGACTTATTGTGGTCGTGACTTTATGATTGTTTTTTTTTTAATTGCGGGAAACGGTCGGTGGGGTCTCGTGTCATGGCTAGTCAACCTACCCACCCTAACGCACCCCGCTGATTAACTATTGGTTTTCCTTCATCAGACTGTAAGGTAAAGCCTTATGTTCGAGGGGAATCACTACCTTTTTCGGGGGGGTGTAGGTTCACCCCAACAAAATCATCCCAGTGATGTGCGTTCGAACTTGCTTTGGCGTATTGTAAGCTACCAACCTGTTAGACTTTGAAGGGCTCCTTTTGTACGGTGAAACATTTGCGACTTTTTTGGTTGGGTTGAAGCAAGTTTTTTTTCCAAAGGGTTGCATAGTTTTTCGATCATGTATTTCTTGCATGGCTTGGGCTCAAAGTGTAAAGTAGAGATTCATTCCTAATTAATGTTTTGAAGAGCCGTCAAGATTTTGAGGATGTCTGAGATGATTCAAATACATGTCGCCTTGCCGAATGGGCACGCTGAACTTTTCACACTTCTGCCCTCTTCCACTGTTCAAGATTTGAAGACAAAGGCCGAACGAGCCTTTGAGAAAAAGTACCTCAAACTTATCACTGTCAAGAATCGAGTCCTAGTGGATCCTAACACAACCTTGGAAGAAGCGGAGATACAGGACAGAGAGTGCCTAACCGCTCTGGTACTTCAACCACAACTGGCAGCAACAGAAGGTGCCTTTGCCTTGTGGTGTCATGGATACAGCACAATCTTTACCTGGGGTGCTGCAAAGTATGGTGGGGGTGGCCGTTCGGCTGTTCAAGATCAGCTCAAGGGTGTTATGCACATTCAGACCACTCTTGACGGGGCCTTTGCTGCGATTCTGGCAGATGGATCTGTCGTTACCTGGGGTCTTGCAGACTATGGCGGTGACAGTTCGGCAGTTCGAGATCAGCTCAAGGGTGTGCAGCAGATTCACGCCACACAGCGGGCATTTGCTGCGATTCCGGAAGATGGATCTGTCGTCGCCTGGGGTGTGGCAGACTATGGTGGTGACAGTTTGGCAGTTCAAGATCAGCTTGCAAACGTGCAGCAGATTCAAGCCAGTGACGGGGCCTTTGCTGCGATTCTGGCAGATGGATCTGTCGCGACCTGGGGTCGTGCAGACTGTGGTGGTGACAGTTCTGCAGTGCGAGATCAGCTCAAAGGTGTGCAGCAAATTCAATCCACAACGAAGGCCTTCGCTGCGATTCTGGCAGATGGATCCGTCGTTACCTGGGGTCGTGCAGACTGTGGTGGTGACAGTTCTGCAGTGCGAGATCAGCTGAAGGGTGTTTAGTCCAGTTGCTTGTGTTTGTCGGTTGCCTGAAAATTGCCAGGCGGGAGTGTCTAGAGTCGAGAGGAGAACAAATGCTGGTGCAGCCTCAACTGGGACATATGGAATTATGGAACTTGAACAGCTTTGCATTTGTTTTTTCTTGATGAAATTTTCGATCACAGATGGAATTTCGTCAGATTTCGTCAGACATACAGTACAGAGCACGTGATTTCCAATAGCTACCTAATCAGTTTTGCCCTTGCCTTTCACTTCCCACCAAGGAATTGCGAAATGCGGCCCATTTGTTTGGCCGAATCATGATTTTACATGATGATCGTTTGGGGATTGTTTTACCCTTCTATGAGAGGGGATTCTCTTTGAATAGAATCTCTTTCAAGCAGGATTTCACCAGATAGTTTTTATTGCTCATGTGATCTTCATCAGTTATCTTCAGTTCTTGGTGTGTGAGTTTTGCTACGGTTCCCCCCCCCTGAGTCGGAAACTTCGGCATTTCAGTAAGTGGCCTATAAACTAACTCCACTTATTTCGGGTTTGTTCGAAAACCCAGTGTTATGAAAAACCCATGGTAATTTCGGTCATTCTTTGTGCAGGGGAAACCATCCATATAACTCCATTTCCTTCAGAACGAGGGCCTCAAGGTGGGCCGTCTTAACCGATCGTTATAAATGGAATTATTATAACTACCTCTATAAATGGGAGAAAATAGATGGGTTTCACTGGAGTTATAACTAACCCTACTTATGGGAGTTAATTGCTCACCCCATTTGGATGTTTCCGAAAATAGTGGTTTTCCCCCCAAATCATCCATTTTGATATGGTTTTCCACTATAAACCATCCATTTTGGGGTAAACACCCCTATTTTTGGAAACACCCATTTAGAACTGCATGCATCCGTGGCCCACCTGGTGGCGATTAGTTAGGGGCCCCCCGTTCCTTGCAAGGCGGGACAGCATTTACGTCGTGATCACTTTGGAAGTATTAAGTGTGCTCCCTGCAGCATGGGAAAGTTTGCCGAGGTGCCACCCGGTGCCCCCAAACCTGCACCAAGTCAGTCCGAGGGAAAATTTTCCCCTGAACACTAACGAATGTCCCCCTTTTAAAGGGGCTATTTTAGTAGGGAATACATCTGAACCAACCATTGATTTTCAGGGGACATTCGTTCGTTTTCAGGGGAATAAGTGAGGCAATTTTTGTTGGGCTGACTTTTTGTTTTTTTTTCGTGATGCATCATCTCCTCCGGTCGAATTTTAGAAACCGAAAAAAGCAGGCCATGTCATATGGGTGTTTCCAAAAATAGGGGTACCCCAAAATTGATGGTTTATAGTGGAGAACCATATTAAAATGGATGATTTGGGGTACCACTATTTTCGGAAACATCCATATATTGTATTGATTCCCGGTTTTAGTATGTGGAAGAATGATGGTCTAAGAATTGTATAGTTTTTTTTTTTAGCTTCCACCTTTTATTCCTGGAAATTCTTATAAAGGTGGGTTTTCAGCCAAGCTGGGTGCAAATGGTAAGTGCTTCTAAGGAGCGGAAAATGGAGATATGACAACAACAGAGGAAAACGGAGCCAAGGTTTTCGAATAGCACATTTTTAACGAAAGAAAGGATGTGGTGATTTTGTTTCGGGTAGCTGGACGTGGTACTAGGATGTCCATGGAACTTAGTAAATAGATTATTTCACCCCTATATAAGTAGGTTGTAAGTCCCCTAAGTAGGTGAAACAACCCAACTTACTAAGGATCGTTTCTAAGTTCCAGCAGGACATCCTAGTAATCTTGGTCGTCAAGATTGTTAAGGGCGAGTTGGTTGGGTATATACTTTCAGATCGGAGGATTTCACCCACAATGCAATTCGTGGCATTCGTGAAGATTTTTAGGATGAAATTCCTGGGTGGGGGGGTACTTGGAGATATTGGGAAAACCTGGAACCCTCAGTTTAACCGTTTTTTTAATGGATGGAAATGGTGAAAAGAACAGTTTTTTGAATATATAGATTTGGTTCATCATCCAACTGAAACAACCCATGAAAAAATGGATGTTTATAGGGTACCAGCAAGATATGGATTTTTTTTAAATCAAGCTACCATTCAGGTAATTTCTCCCTGGACACAACTTCCAAGCATCAAGCCGTGCCACGAATCCAGGCACGCTCTGTGTCCGAGGCTCCGTCAGACGTAGTGAAACGAGGGGGGATTTGGAGGGTTGGAGGGTGGAAGTTTTCACCCAGACCCAGGAAGTTTTGGTGGGGGTGAAATCCTCCATCTTTTTAACGATTTTTTTTGGCCTCTAAAAAACGGTTAAAAAAACACACCCATGGACCACCCATGCAGAACCCATTGTCGAGGAGGATGTCTTTACTGTAAAAAATCTTCCTGGAACCCTAAAGCCCACCATAGATTCATGGATGGTGAGTTCCAACCATTTTTTGAATAAAGATTTGGTGAAGTTCATCATCCAAGTGATAGCCAACCATTAAAAATTAAAAAGTGGATGGCTTTCGGGTTGCAGGTTGATATCTTCATCCTTTTTAGAGATTTTTGGATTCCCGAGGTCAAATGATTCCCCCTGAGACTTTTCCGAAAGAATCGGAAAAGTCTTTTGGGGTGAAGATATCAACCCACCTGGACAATGAAAAAAGGGGCCCCCTGGTTACTTCAGTTTTTTTGGATTATAAATACTACTCAGTTTTGTGGGGATTATAATATGAACCATTGAAGTAAGGATCCCGTCATTAAGCAACCAGGATATCATGGAAAGTATCCGGCCGTTTTTTTTTTCGTGGCCCCTCTGAACAAAAAGACGTGACCGAACATTTAAAGCGGGGATGGTGAAGTGCGTTTTTACGTGACCCCGACGTTGAGAGGTGAAGTTGTGAATTATGAGAAATGTGAAGGGATACTAGGATGTCCTGCTGGTACTTAGTAAATAGATAGATTATTTCACCCCTATATAAGTAGGTTGGATACGTCCCGATTGGTAGGTGAAACAAGCCAACTTACTATCCGGATCGTTACTAAGAGTTCCAGCAGGACATCCTAGTACAGTTTGGTCGAATGTCCATTGAATCACCAGGTCCTGGCAATTCTGCGAGCTTTTTGGGGATGGTGGGTGAAAACGCGGCCCTTTAAAAGGTGATTGTTGGTGACCTTCAATGATTGGGGGATAAAAAAGTCACATTGAATCACGTTTGAATCACCTGGTTGTTAATTTTTGGGATTTTTCCAAAATGCGCATTAATAAAGCCGCAAGAGCAACAATCTCATTTTTGTGCTGTAACTGATCAGCCCTATTTCAGTAAAACACTCAGAAAAACATGCACCCAGTTTTGTTTCTAAACCTGTGCGACATAATTCTCAATTTATCTTATAAAAACAATCAAGAAATCTAGAGAGCCTGCTTACAAGGAATCCCACCCCAAAAAGAAACAGAGTGCCCAACCTTCTCCCCACAGAACATATCCCCGTACCTTTTTTTTCCAACTTCCTTTCTTATATCTAGTGCCCTATAAACAAAAAGAAGCAGCTGCCCCCCAAAAAAAACAAACCAGTCACCAACCCCCACGCATTTCACGCGAACAAAGCGCCCCCGCAACACTCCGCTAGCGCCTGTCCAAACCGATTCCTTCCAGGAGTGTCAGAAGTGTCCTGAAGGTAGCTTTAGTGACTTACATGCTTCAACGAGTTGTGATGCATGTCCTAACGGCTTGGTTGCACAAAATCAAGGCGTGGTGGGGAAGCCTATAAGGTTGGGTGGGCATGTCACCGTTGACATTTCCGGACGACCCCCGAAAAAAGTGGCCGAAAAACACCAATAAATGAAGGTTTCACTGGGGGTTTATTACACAAACCTTGCTTTTTGTCGGATCTTAAAATTATAACCCTATATACTTATATCGCTGGTTTTTGTTGGGGCCCAGTTTTGTAAGAAATTCTTCAGAGATGTCGGGTTTTGGGGTGTCACGAAAACACCAGGAAATCTTTGGGTTGGAATTCTGGGATTTCTTGGGTTGGAAAAAACTGGGCAATTTTTTTGAAATCTTGTTTTGGAATGATTTAAGGAAAGAATCCGAAAAGAAATTGGAAGTTTTGTTTTGGTGGATTCTGGACTTCTTATCCCTAGAAGTCCAAGTTGGCCATTAAAAGAATAGGGTTTCAGCAAAGGTATATTGTTTTAGTAGGGAATTTTAATCATCCCAAATTGGGGACTATAAATTTTAATAGTCTTGGACTTCTACGGTTATGTTTTTTTCTTTTTGGGCTTTTGTTCGTTTTGTCGTGATTTTTTTCGTCGGTTTTGTGTGTTTTTTTTTCTGTTGTCTCTTTGGGAGGAGCGGTGAAAAAAAATCTGCTGTTTTTTGGGACGCAAACTTGAAACTTAGCAACTGCCATGGGGGTGACATCCCGGAAAGAAATCGTGGTGCTTTTGCTTTCATTGGGCTCAAAGTATTGTAGAGGATTTATTGCTGAAGATCAGTATGTTGTACTACTATTAGTACTCAAACGTGTGAAGTAGAGATTCATTGCTGGTTTTTTGGAGAATCGTCAAGATGGGAGGGAGTCTCAGTCATCAAAGCGAGAGGGAGTCTCAGATGCTTCAGATAAAGGTCGCTTTGCCGAACGGGCATGCTGAACTTCTGTCACTTTTGCCTTCTTCCACAGTTCGAGGTTTGAAGATAAAGGCCCAACGAGTCTTTGGGAGAAAGTGCCTCAGACTTATCACTGCCAAGAATCTAGTCTTAGTCGATCCTGACAAAACCTTGGAAGAAGCAGAGATAGAGGACGGAGAGTGCCTTACAGCTCTGGTACTTCAACCACAACTGGCAGCAACACGCCGTGCCTTTGCATTGTGGTCTCATGGAGATAGCGAAATTGTTACCTGGGGTGCTACAGAGTATGGTGGTAACAGTTCGGCAGTTGGAGATCAGCTTAAGGGTGTGCTGCAGATTCAAGCCACATGCGGGGCCTTTGCTGCGATTCTGGAAGATGGATCCGTCGTCACCTGGGGTTCTGGTCATGCTGGCGGAGACAGTTCGGCAGTTCGAGATCAGCTGAAGGGCGTGCAGCAGATTCAAGCCACCGAAAGGGCCTTTGCTGCGATTCTGGNTTCTGACAGATGGATCTGTCCTTACCTGGGGTGATGCAGACCATGGCGGTGATTGTTCGGCAGTTAGAGATCAGCTCAGAGGTGTGTAGCAGATGTTGTGTGTTTGCCTTCATGACAAGGATGTGATGAACCAATCAGGATTCCATGGATCATGTCACACCAGGGTTCAACGTTGCCGCAGCTGGGTTGATGACTGCAATCATTCGGATCACCTGCATCATGTCTCATCCAACAGTTTGGAAAACACATTGATGGCTGTGATGTCTGAATGCAAAACAACTGAAGTTTTTTTTGGTACAATTGTTAAGTGCACCTTATTGTGAGTATGTCGTTGTTTTAAATAACACAATTGATGCATTGACGCATGAGTCCATTCTTCACAATATTTTCGTACATGCAATCGGCCGTGTTTCAAGATTTTCAAACCTTCGAAAGGGTATTTTGGTCGAAGAACTCCCTGCCAAAAAGTCATAGAAACCCTTTGGGTTTGGATGCCCAAACCAACTAGATGGGACTCACCATGTGGATTTTTATACCTAAGAATCAGCTGGGAAAACCCTCCAAGGGTTCCGGGGCAAAAAATGAAGCTGTATGATCAGCAGGGGTGCTTTTGGGACCTCAAAAATAGCTAGTTTTGACAGGTCAGGATTCTTAGGGAACCAAAAAATCTGGAAAACTCCTTTTGAAGACTGTAGAGGGTGGTGGTTTGTGCGTATCTCGTCGGGTATTGTCGGGTTATTCCGCAGAAATCTTCAGAAAGAACGTGATTTCAATCGCAGGTTTAGAATGGTTTAGATGAAACGGCAAGGCAATTTGTCTTGTTGTTGGTCCAAACAATTTGTTGGTTCAGCAGACCTAGGAAGAAAGATACAACATGGGCCTAGTAGGGTGAAACAACTCCACTTATTTCCGGGTCCATAACATCCCCAGTGAAACCCCCCATGTATTTTCGGCCATTTATAGGGGGAAAAGCCCATCCATCACCGCATTTGAAAGGCTGAAAGCTGGAATCCAGTGGCTTTCAGCTGCAAAACTGAACCAAAACACAAATCGCGATTCGGCTTCACGGCTGATTTTTTTCCATAAAGCCGAACCTGAAAAAAATATCTCCACTGAAGTACCCGGTATATAAGTGCTGATTTTTTTTGTTTGAATTTAGAGAAGGGCAATATTTCCGTAAGAAATGATGTGTCGTCTCAAATGCCGAGCTTTCTACGAGAATTGGAAATTATGCACAGTTCTTTGATGAGGTAAGATGTAACAAGGCTTGGGTCAAAGGCATTTGTTAAAGCCAATGTTATGGAAAATATCATCATCCCAAGACAGACAAAAATAGAGTTGCTCCTCCCATCCACTTTCTTTCTTAAGGTCATCATGAAAAAACTCCGCCAAAGTTTTTCTTCCAACAACAAACATGAGCCCCATCAGCAGTTATAAGTAGGGTTCTAACCCCTATAAATCGCCTCAACCATTAATCCCAGTTTTTTTTTGTACCCCCTAAAACCAAAAAAAAAGGTGGAGTTCTTTCACCCCAACAAAACTGTCACCTGCAACAGTTTTTTTTGTTGCCAAAATTCCGCCAAGGAAACCTTTCATTGCACAAGCCAACTTGTTGAAGCAACAGAGGCGTTCTTCGAAGGGCCGAGGGAGGTGATTAATCCAAGGGACAATGGTTGTTAGGATTTCCCTTAGATTCCCCCATGATTCTTGGGAAGGGGGGTGTTTTGAAGATGGGTGGGAAGGTTACTTGGAGGATGTTTTTTTTAGTGAATGTAAGGTAGTTAGGATCACCCCCCATTTATGTCCGTCATGAAATACCAGCCATTTGGAAGGGGTCCACCCAAAAAAAACCCAATTTGGAGGTGATGTTGCACAAAATCCCCATTTTTTTTTGGGTGTGAGAAAAACACCACCCCAAAAACATGGATGGAATCTCAACTGGTTGGTGCGAATCGTGATGAGCAGTTCGGTGTCCCAACTGGTTGCTGGTTGAATACTGGCCAGTCAAAGGCATTGTTGCAAGTAAAGTTGTTGGCAAAAAGATACCCCAAAAGGACCGCAATATTTGAAGGCATCATTTTTGGTATCAATTCAATGAATTTTCCGCCGTAAAAGTCATCCATAATCCATTGTTGCAAGAAAAATCATCTTCCAAACACCAGTTTTTTTGGGTGACGTTGATTTCTAAGAACTCCCTAAACTGCGGAAACCATCGGCTTATCCGGCTAGGCTACATTGGAAAACTTTCAACCTGAAACATGAGTAAGTAAGTGAAAGCTTGCATACCCCATATACCCACTAATTTACGAAGTACTTCCAAGGGCATATGGCGGCACTGGTGTACATCGCAGCGTGCCGCGTTGCTAACCTTGACGGGCAAAGCTTTGTGAAAGAAACCCTGCACGTGAGACACTCCAAGGGGAACGGCAAAAATGTGATTTTTTTGGCCTCTGAAACCCACACAAAACACAAATTTCATTCAAAAAAAGGTGTTTTTTTCACAATTTGGATTCACTGGAAAAACAATATATTCAAAAAAACCATGATGTCACCTGTGACAGTCTTCGAGAAACCACAACGCCATGCATTTTGTCAAAACAATGCATCTTAAAAATCGCGATGCTGCCCCGGACGGTTTCCTGGCGGGCGAGTAATCTTTGCCGTCCTCGATTGTTGCACCCTCAAAAGTGAATACCCAAGGAAATTAGCGGTTGGAACCCCAAAAACAGAGAATTGTGATGATTTTTCTTTCCAAAATTCGCGTTTTTTTTGCGTACCAAGCTGGACACATGCTTGCTCCTACGCATTCCAAACATGATGAAACCAATCGGCTGATGAATTGAACCCTGAAGGCTTTTCCCTTACCTCAAAGGGTAGACGTTTCACTGGCATTCTGGAGATGAAGCTCTCTGGACAGATGCTCCTTCCCACCCAAAAAAACCTCCAGGGGGGTCAGGTGGGAGCCCCTGGGTTTCAGAACATCGGTCTTGAACTCATCTCCCAAAGCAGTTAGTTTTTCAGGGGCGAAAGTTGCTGTTAGTTTTACCTGGATTTCTGTAGCAGTTTGAAGTAGCTAGGGGTCGGGCAATTTTTCACTTGCAAATAGGGGGCTTCGCCGCCCCATTGAAACCCCATGTATTTTTTGGCATTTCTCATTGATGGGACCCATTTAAACTAGGTAATGATCCTTAGTAAGTTGGGTTGTAACCTCGGGGACTTACAATCCAATTAGACGGATAACCCATTTACTACCTATTCCCCGGGGCCCATCTGCCATCCCGCCCGCCAGTGTGCCGGCGCCTCGCCGGAGCTTGGCGGAACAGAAGGCCCCCGCGGTTTTGGTGTGAAAGGTGCTGCTGCGAGGATCATCCAAGGTAGTTAGTGGTTAATAACAGTGGTTACTTAGAGGTTCAGGATACTGGAAGTAACTGGTTATATGTAGGTTTATAACCCTACTTAGGGGACATATAACACACTTATAGGGGTTATAACCCTGGTTCCCATAGGATCCAATCACCTTCTCAGATGATGAGCAAGGGGTGTATAATCACCTCCAAAACGAAAGGTCTTTAGGTTCCATGAAACCATTCTGTTTCGGTGATTGGATCCCTATAGGGTTAGTTTTCGTCTCCTAAGTAGGGTTGTGGGACCCCTTCCAAATTGTTATTTTTCATGGCTTAACAAATGGGAGTGGCCCTAACCACTCACGAACTGGGATGATCCTCCAAGTGCTGTCTTTGTTTTTGGCATGACGATATTTTCCCTAGCAATATTTGAAAAGGGGATGACTGATCAAAACACCAATTTTCATTTCAATAGTAGATTTTCAGGGGGTAATATTTTGCATGACCTAGAAAATTATATGCATAGTTATGTAGGTATACATTGGATCATTGTATTGTATCAATGATTACTGGTGGTTGTGTATCTCCACGTTTTGGTGCTAAAAGGTTCTTTTGACCTTTGCGAACTGTATATGATTTATTGAGGTTGTTTCGGACGTTGATACTTTTCAAGACACTATGTTGCTGGTTCGTTTTTTGTATAAGCTACAATGTTTGGTTTTTGTTTTCCCAAATTACTGGCAAAATACTCATGACCTACCACAACGGTTCCTATCAAAACATGTATTTATCGGCCCAATGTTTGATGTGTTGCTTTGAAGCAGCGCTATCTTCAAACCAACGAAGTCTGGAGACTGCCAAGTTCACGGATTCCCTAAATTTTTTTCCACGGTGTATTTTGTAATTTTTTGGTTTGGCATAAATACCTGGAACACCAACAAAAATCAAACTTAAAATGGAGGTTTGGTTAATTTCCAACCATTTCCCATGTAAAGATTCGAAATTATTCAATTGAAAAAGCCATTTATGGTTGTTTGGGGTTCCAAGAAATAGCCAGGAACTCATGTGTAACTGAGTTTTTTAAATGATCATGTATCAGAATTGACTGCAAACATGGATTTGTATCCTTCCATCTCAACCTCTATGGTAGAGGTTGCAGTTGGGGCTTTCAAATTCCTTTTCTGAGGGGGAACAGTGCAATTGGTTTGGTCTAGGGTGCCCTTGGCATTGCCAACAACCTTCATTGTCCTCAGTTTCTTTGGCCTTCATTCTTGGACTTTTGCTCTGCCGTATTTGCACTGCCAGACAGGAGCTGTAGCCGCCCTGTTGAAAAAGGAGCAGTGCACCCAGACAATATATTGACATTTCGATTTTTTGAATGAGTCCAGTCTATGTCGACATGGGTTTTTTCCTAAAATGGTGGTACCCAACAACCATGGGTTTTCCTACTAAAAATGATAATTTTGGGGTGTTTTGGGGGTACCGCCTTTTAAGGAAACACTCACATGTATATGAGTACGATGTATATGTCCATATACTTAAAGGGGCCCAGCTCTGCCAAGTTCTTTTTTTCGCCACCCCAAAAATCATTCGAATTCGAAGGCGCAAAATCCATTGTGGATTCCTGTGGTGAATGCTATCAAGCGGGGCGTGCCCTCACAGTTGCTTGGAATTACACCCTGGAAGATTAACATGGAACCTAAAAATCACCTATTTGAAAAGGAAAATCATCTTCCAAACCTCTATTTTTATGTTCCATGTTAATCTTCGGGGGTGTATTATCTTATTTTGGTGGTGGCAACTCAAATATTTGTTTGATTTTCACCCAAAAAACCTTGGGGAAAATGATCCCAAATGACAAATATTGTTCAGATGGGTGGTTCAACCATCAACTAGTCTCCAGTGTTGCAAAAAAAAAACCCTCAAAACTAACAAATTCGACCTTGAAAATTGATGGTTGAACCATTTCTTGGCGATTAGCTTGGATCTTGTGCTCTTTAATTTTTTTGTCTCAGGGAAGAGTTTCTGAAAAGCCCTCGGGATGGTTTTGGGAACAAACAATATTCAAGTCATGGATGGTCATGTGGGTGGTGGTTTCAAATGTTTTTTATTTTCACTCCTACCTGGCGAAATGATCCAATTTGACTAATATATTTGAATTGGGTTGAAACATGTTGAAACCACCAACTAGCTCTAGAAGACTTACAACCTTGTCTCAGAACACAAGGTGGAAACCAGGAAAGCACCCGCAAAATTCATTCCCAAAAGGTCGAAATCGGAAAGCTTTTTCAAAACATCACTTGGGGACCCTACAAGATGGGCCCGTACTAGTTATAAATGGAGTTATAACCTGTATAAAATGGCCTTATAAACGGGTCACTGTGTTTATAACCCCTGGTAAGTGGCATTATTTCACCCTACTTATCATTGGTAGCGGCGCCCATCTAGTCGAGTTTTTTGTTTGGCATTCAAGAAGCGCTAGCAGCAAAAAAGTGGTGTAAACCAGTTGGAGTTCCCAATCCCTTTTTTTAATAGGATTCTTTAGGGGGGGGGTGGTAATTTCCCTAATCTTCTCTAATGTTCCTTAAAATTATTAAAGTTCCCCAATCTTCCCGTTTGGAATCCTTAGGGTTCCCCAACTAACCCCCTCCCCTTGAACACCACCCCCTTTAAGTTATTGTTCTTCTAGGTGGTGATTTGGCCAAATAGTTTTGGATTTTTTCAACCCCGAAGATCTCCATTTTGACGAGCATATTTTTCAGATGGGTGGTGAACACAACCACCAACCAGTCTTGCATTCAGAAAAATATGCAACAACATTTTTTTCAAGCGTTCATCACCTTGACATGGTTTACACCCTGGAAAACTAACATGTCCCCTAAAAAGGGACTATTTGGATAGGAAATACATCTTCCAACCATCAATTTTCAGGGGACATGTTAGTTTTGGGGAGTGTATCATTTGCTACTTAAAAACCTTCTCTCATTCGAAAAAAAAACCCAGTCCTGAGGTGAACTTAACGGTGGTTTGGCTGCCAGGTATGTGACTTTTGAGGTGAAGGAAGTCATACCGAACCAAAAAACAAGGGTGTCCAAAAGGAAACTTAGGGACAACATCACCATATACAGGTCGTGATGATAGAAATTGCTTTTCGTTGGGCCCCCAACATGGGGTTTCCCCAAACCCATAATTTGGGGATTTTAGCCACATAAGTTAATACAAAGGATATCAACAAAATAGCGCCTATTAGTAGGTGGGCTTAACGATTTTTGGGATTTGTTATTAGAGTTTTTCCACGAAGTGAGAAACTTCTCTGTTTCGGTGTGATTTTTTTGGCTGCTTTAGGATTTTTTTTTCCCACACCAAGCCGCCACCTTCACCAAACAACAACGGGAAGACGGAATCTGACCGTCGACCGTCTCTGCTGAGGTATCCCAATGTGCCGATACCGAAAAGCTCAGAGATTGAGGCTCCCTGGGGGGAAGGGAGAAGGTCAATCGATCAAGTCGTGACCGGGCCAAACTTGGATCCAAGTTACGCACCAAGTTTTTTTCACCCAGTTTTCAAGGGTGGTTGTTTTTGTAAGTTTTCACTATCATACCCAAAAAAAGGGCGCGTTTAAAAACGCAGAATCACCGCATTTTGGTGATGTCATTTTTTTTCATTTTTCGAGAGCTTCAGTTTCTGCACGGCATGGCAGAAAAATGGAGGGGTTCATTTATTTTTGGTGATTCTTTTTGGGGGGATTTGAGGAATGTTGATGGCAACAAAACTAATCTGGGAGTGTCATATTTTTTTCTCTATAGGAGGGTCCTTGGGAAAACACTTAGGGTAGCCTTAATTTTGTTCTGGGGAGTTTGGTGGATTCCAGGGAAGATACCTTTAACAACAAATTAACAACAAACACGGACCCAAAAAAACGCCTTAACGAAAACAAGACCTCAGCGAGATCTACACAAGGCTGAGTGACTCCGAGCAAGTCTTTGAAGCTTCATCACAGATTTTCAAATCTCCCAGGTGATTCTTTGTGACCTTTTTGGGATGGTAAAGTGACCTTTTCAAAGGTTAAGTGACCTGGGCATTTATTTTTTGTTGTTGTTTACCACCCTGGGATTCTGCGAGTCTTGTTTGCCCAAAACACCCCCCTGGTAAATCGCCATGATGATGGTGTGCAAATTCTAAACAATCCTATACCCTTACAAAACAATCGTGTTAAAAAACCAAAACAACCCTCCCCATTTTGGTTAAAAAAACTGGAGTTTTTTTTGTTACTAAGATTGCTGAGTTGAAAAATATGTTGGATCGTTGTTTCCAACTGAGCATTGGGGTGATTTTTTTCGTTTTGGGATTCAATTTCAATCTCATATCATCCCTGAAAAAATGGAAGCTGAAAGATGTATGTCAAAAAAGGATAAAAAAGGCAATCCATCTTTGAAAGCTTCAAATTTTGGGTTCCAGTTCTTAAGTTTGAAGGTACCATCGAGCTCTACTTGGATATGTTTAGTTGGTGATGACTTTTTTGTACCGTATGGTAAAGCACGATCAAAAACCACCATTGGGAAGACTATATTTTATCTTTTTTCCAAACATTTTGAGCAAATCCAAGTCTGTTGTTGGCCATTGCCGTGCCGTTGATGTTTGGTGTAGCAGCCTTTTTTATCTTTTTCGCCCAAGCCAAACAAAAAATTGCAAAGGAGATCAAACCCGTGCGCATCGCGATGCTCAGAAGCATCTATGGTCACTTTGGTGAACTTTAGGGGGAAGGCAACTTCCTGGAGTCATTTGGGAGTCATGATGACGCCATGGTAAGGGAGGGAATTATTGTTTCCGGAAAATTGGTGGAGCAATGAAAATACACACTTCATCCGCGAGGATTTTATTGTGGAAGAAAAAAACACGACGTGACCCTCGAAATCATGAGAAAAAACATGGTGGAACAGAAAAAGTCAGGGGGGTTTTCCAATTCACTCATGGCTACCAGGTGATTCAATTCGTGACCTTTTTATCCCCGATCGTTGGAGGTCACGATTCACCCTTGAAAAGGTCACGTAAACTCACCATCCCAAAAACGGTCACCAGCAGAATCGGCTGGGAGATTTTTTTTGGGGGGGGTGCTAGTCCCAAACCTTAAGGACTGCCCTAACCTCATATCTGGGATTTTCGGCTTTCCCAAAACGAATGACTCGTGTCAGGTGAATCAAAGAAAACAAAACCCCCTGGAAGTCAAAGACCATTAAAAAAAATAGTCCCCTAAAATTGTTGATTATAAATCCCTACAAAAACAATGGTCTTTTCCCAAAGACTATTTATTTCATGGTTGACTTGGACCCCCAGGGTATTAAACTAATAGTCCCCAATTTGGGATGATAAAGATTCCCAAACCTCAAAAAAAAGATAGTTTTTTCCTTGGTGAAGTTCCCTAGAAAAGAACGGTTACAACTCCCAAGGCCTGGGGAATTTCCTGCTTCAACGGGTGCCCAGCCGTTCCTTTTTTATACCCCTTCTTTCATGTCAGCAGGGCAAAGGAGTCTTGCACATTTTTGCTTGAAGTTTTTGAATGATTTTGCTGTTTTGGTTGGATTTTTTGGCCTCAAAAAGGAGGAGAAACATCATCTAAGTTGGACAAAAATACCAGCTACCCTCCTGTAAACTAACATTGCCATGGAACATCCACCATTTTAAATGTATTTACCAGGAACAATGGGATTTTCCATGGCTATGTTAGATTTCCAAAAGACGTGATGTAGAATACTTCTTGTGCGTTTTCCAGTTTGTTTCAATGATTGTTGTTTTTTTCAAACCCTGGTAAACCCAAATGACCCTTGTTTTGAACGGAAAGGGCCGGTCTTTTGGAGGGTTCAACTCCAAAACTAGACGACAAACAGGTTCCAGGCAAATGCTTGCTATTTTACCCATGAATCTTCCATCCATTTCAATTAGCCACTGAAACTTTCCATTCATCATCCCATGTGTAGTCACCCCTTTTCCCATTGATCATTTTTTCCAAAAAATCATCTCACAGGGTTCAGGTCGTCATTTCCATTCATCCCATGTACACCCTGGAAGATTCACATGGAACCTACAAATCACCCATTTAGAAAGGAAAATGATCTTCCAGGCCTCCATGATTACGTTCCATCTTAGTCTTCCAGGGTGTAATCACCCCTTTCTCTTCAACCAAATTTTCCCCCACAAAACGACACATTTTGTGCCAAGTGAAAAGGGGTAAGAATCATCTCCTCATTGACCCCATGAGGTGGGCCGATAGTTACCATTTTTGCCCCAAAAAAGGTTTTGGCCACATGAAAACCAGATGATTTACCGTAAAAAAACCTCTAGAAATGTAGGTTTTTTGGGCGCCTCATGGTATAAATGGATTGATAATCACCCCCCCAAAAAATGACGCGACTTTATGGGTTTCACTGGGTTTTTTGTTCACCCCGAATCAAGTCCCTGGAAGTCAAAACCGACCATTAAGAGAATAGTTCCCTGGAATTGTTGATGAAGTAAACCCTTACTCAAACAATGATCTTTACGGAAAAACCCATTCAAAAAAGATAGTCAATTTGAACTTCCCAGTGTCCGAGTTATTATTATTATTATTACACCGGTACTTATATATATATGGTGATTTTTTTTGGTTCTTTGGGAGCCTGGAAGTTTCGGGAAGCCCTCCGGACCTGAATAAAAAACGATTTTTGGATCATTTTGACCCGAGGCAATGTGTCGGGTGCCACATCGTTGGATTGTACTTGTGGCATTTTGAATGAATTGGTGCGGAAATGCAACCGCTCCAGGCCTGCCTGTAAAAACAACGTTGTTGAGGAGTTCAGTTTCCGTAAAAACCACGAGGGGGAAACTGGATAACAAATAGCCGAAAAAAGTCAGGGTCAAAGACCATTAAAGTAATAGTTTTTCCCGGAATTGTTGAGAAAATAATGGTCGAACTTCCAAGAGGACTATTTATTATATAATTTTATCTTAATGGTCTTTGGACCCGGAAAGGCCTAAATAGTGACACACCTGATGACACTTGCGTCGTTTTTTGGCGGAAAAAACATGTTTCGACGGGTGAAACAACGGACACATTTCCAGCGATGAAAGAAACAATTCAAGAAAAACGACAAGAAACTGACAACAACACGACCGACAAACAATGACGAAACAGCTCATGCCTAGCTACTTCCAAAAAAAGGTGCCATAATTTCACAGATGTGTGATTGTGTACATGCAAGAGAGTGGCTTGTAACAGAACTGACCGGTTTGTGGATGGATTTCTTTGAATGATTGTTGCTTGTTTTTGTTACTTGGTTGATTCCGTATAGAATGACTGAGCGATCACGTGAATAAGACAGCTCTAAGATGACATTTGCCGGAAGGAAGCTTTTGCTACACTTGTTATTGTATGTTATGATACTGTTGATGGAAGAAATCCCAAACAACCACCTGGGATGTATAAAACATTGTAAATAATGGGACAAACTACCAACCTCAACTGGTGCAGGATTTCTTCCATCAACAGTATGTTATGTAAGTTACTTAGCCAATAGCCAACCTTTAAAACTTTTGGGGATTACATATATTTAGTGGACAAAAAATGTCAAGTTTACACCCAGGATAAAAATAGAAAATGCACAGTTGCCAACCGTAGTGGTGTTATTTTTCAGCCCTGTATTAGTCCCTACCTTTTTGGGGCCGGTGATGTTTTCCATGTACTTTGACCATGGATGTCATCACGGCTTGAAGATTTCATGGTCCGTTGCATGGGCTTTGTAAGGTCATCGGTCTTGGAATGATTTTTCCAGACCCTAGAAGTCCAAGGAAAGACCATTAAAAGAATAGGGAACTTCACCAAGTAACGACGATTTTTTTCAGGTTTTGGGCGGAATTTTAACCATCCCAAATTGGGGACTATTATTTTAATAGCCGGCTGGACTTCCAGGGGAAGATATCAGATCAGTTAATCAATCTGTCATAGGCACAGGTTTCGACACATCATGCAACATCAATTGAGGTTGTTAAGGGCCGGAGTTAAAGAAGCATCCAACTGGGGGCTCAAAGTGTGAAGTAGAGATTCATTCCTAATTGATGTTTTGAAGAGCCGTCAAGATTTTGAGGATGTCTGAGATGATTCAAATACATGTCGTCTTGCCGAATGGGCATGCTGAACTTTTCACACTTCTGCCTTCTTCCACTGTTCAAGAAGTAAGGACAAAGGCTGAACGAGCCTTTGAGAAAAAGTACCTCAAACTTATCACTGCCAAGAATCGAGTCCTAGTGGATCCTAACACAACCTTGGAAGAAGCAGAGATACAGGACGGAGAGTGCCTTACAGCTCTGGTACTTCAACCAGAACTGGCAGCAACAGGCCATGCCTTTGCCTTGTGGTGTCAAGGATACAGCACAATCGTTACCTGGGGTGATGCACACTGTGGCAGTGACAGTTCGTCAGTTCAAGATCGGGTCAGGGGTGTGCAGCAGGTTCAAGGCACTTATGCCGCGTTTGCTGCGATTCTGGCGGACGGATCTGTCGTTACCTGGGGTGATGCAGACCATGGCGGTGACAGTTCGGCAGTGCGAGATCAGCTCAAAGGTGTGCAGCAGATTCAAGCCACCGAAAGGGCCTTTGCTGCGATTCTGGAAGATGGATCCGTCGTCACTTGGGGTCTTGCAACCTATGGCGGAGACAGTTCGGCAATTCGAGATCAGCTCAAGGGTGTGCAGCAAATTCAAGCCGCAAAATATGCATTTGCTGCGATTCTTGACGATGCATCCGTCGTCACTTGGGGTCTTGCACACTTTGGTGGTGACAGTTCGGCAGTTCGAGAACAGTTCAAGGGTGTGCAGCAGATTCAATGCACATGTGCCGCCTTTGCTGCGATTCTGACAGATGGATCTGTTGTGG
>DF244982.1:0-21476 GCA_000507305.1 Breviolum minutum Mf 1.05b.01 | reverse complement strand
ATTATTTGAACTATTTGGATTTGTAAAATGTAAAATTCAAAATTTGCTTGGTGAAACAGATCTTAGTTTCCACTTTGGAAACCTTGAGAGTTGGAGTTTCCACTGATGTTTTGGATAAGGCAGTGATTCAAACATTGGAGCTGTTAATTCGCTTTGGCTTCATCCGTTCCTTTCAGTTGCTTGGACGTTTCATCGTTGGTTGGAGGGAGGATGGCCATGTTGTTTCATTGTAGCCTTTGGTGAAAATCCAATGTTGACTTGTTGCTCGCACTGTGCCAGAGGCAGCACAAACCTTTTGGGAAAACTTGGTGCACACGTATTTCCTCAGTCGATTTGAGAAGGATTTGAATGATTTGTCGATTGATGACCCTTGTGTCCAACCCAGGACTTGTGTGCAACTGCATACTGCGCTTCTTCGAGTGCTTGATGGTCGTTTGGGTCCTTGGATGGTTTCTGAATTTGTTTTAATAGGAAGTTCATGTTGGCACCAGATTTGATAGGACTTTTCCCTATTACCCAGCAATACTTGGCTTAAGGCACCGACTGGTTGCATCCTCCAGAGGCTGGAGATGATTCTTTGGAGTTCTCGAAATCAAGTGCAACAGTTGGAGTTACACCCTGAATATTTCACATACAGATAGTGAAATTGATGGTTGATGTATACATGGATCAACTGCAACTACTTCCAACTGATATAGTAGTAACCTCAACTACTTTCAACCAATATAATTGGTACAGTAGTTTTGGATATCCATGGGTGTATAAACGTTTAAAATAAATGTCAGGTTCGAAGGACATTTCGCCTTTGAATTGATGGCCGTTTCAGATCCATGAAGCTTCCATGTGGCAGAAATTCGATATGTCGATTGGTTCATATGCAAAAACAGGCTCAACCCTTGAGTCCCAGAAAAAACAACAAACTATGAACAAACCTTTACCAAAAGTACGGCCCAACATTTGAACAAGATAACATCTCTATGCATAGATTTGTATGGTTCATAGTCCAAGTCCCAAAAAGAATCTCAACTTATTGTAGGTGCCCATTTTTTGCCACGTTTGTATCAACCCTGAACACCACCGGGGGCCATGTGCCGGAGCTTTTATCAAAGCCATGGATGCCAGCGTTGGGACACCCTGAAATCCTGAAATTGCAACAATTTGGATGGGAAGTGTTGTAAAAGCAATAGAAATGGTGGTTTTTAAAATTTTGTGATGTTGAATCGCGTTGTATTTTTGGAAGGTGTTTGAATGTCACTCAAGAAGCTTGGTAACAAGTTTGGAGCTAATAAGCACTACTGATGCAAAACCAATATAGGTGCCGTGCCGTGGGGTTGCAACATGTCAGAGGCATAGGCTTCTCATTGTTCATTATATTTGACCAGATGTTGTCATGAAGATGCTCATAGTAGGATCCCAAAAAATCATGAGCACCTCCCAAGGATGTGGACAACTATTTTATGCTCTTGGACAATTTCGGAGATGGGCAGGACCTAAAGTGGAGCTGTGGCCCAGGTGATGTTTTTATGAGATGTGATAGGATGAAACAGCGGCAATATTTTTTTAGAGTGAAGTTCCCTTTGTTGATTCTTGTGTTAAAGCTTAAACCACTATTGCAGCAACTCAGTTATCTATATGAGATTTCATAGCTCAACTGCTCAAAGCCTAATGTTATTGGAAAGGATGCTCCTCCTGCTGAAGCAGCTGAGAATGATGGGGAATTGGGTTGGGCCGTGGACACCAATGCTGGCGGAGAAGTCACTTGGTGCCAATGTGGACGTGAATATCGAAAGTAAAAATGCTACACTAACGGTTCAACACTCTTTACCAAGAAACACACAAGAAAACACAAAGACAGATTCAATAGAAGGGGGTTTTCTGAGTTTGCAGGAGGCTGTTTGGTTTACAATACCAGTGGTTGTGCTGGCAATCATGCCGCCACATTGTACAGGATCATGTCATCCGCTGGGGATTGGAATCGAGCTGGGTTCTACTGTATGAATTCTGTAGGCAGTGCAGAGACTTGTATGCCTTTCAATCATCGCTTGAATCGAATTCAACCGCGTGCAGCAACGCATGATGCGGATGCCAACGAAGAGCGCGACAACAACAAACTACTGCAAGAAGAAGACACGGGAACATTAGAAGATCAAGAAGAAGAAGAAGACGAAGAAGAACAAAAACAACAACCGCGCCGACAACAACAACAGCAACAACAACAACGACAACAGTTTGATTCGACAGCATGTCCCAATGATGAAGGCTGGAGCTATGGGCGAAACGGACTTTGAGGATTATGCTGCCGACCTGCAAACCCAAAATTCATGGGCTTTTGAAGCTGAGGTGAGTGATGGATTTTTGTTTTTGGATTTTTGGGATGTTTGGGCTGATCAAAGGTGCAAACACCTTGGGATTTGATTAATTCCTCCAAGTTGATCCGGTTGATATTTTTTCGTCCCGGCGCTGGGCGCAAAAAAGAGAACAAAAATCATTGAAGAGAAGCAATGGGAAATTGAAGCTGCTAGATTCTAGATGTTTCCTCCACACCAAATTGTAGCAACATCAGATGTCCTACTTTTTGAAAGCATACCTTGAGATAAAACTGCACTTTGGATGCCAAATCAGCTGAGATATTGGTTCAGCAATCGCAAAGGAAGGACAAATTGGACCTACCGAGAAACCGCCGGCAGAATGTATTTATACTTATATCATATTTGCTGTCAGAAGTTGTATATAGATCCATGATCCAAATACATCACATCCAAATTTAATATTACTCAACTTTCAGCATTGAAAAATGAAAAACCTGAATGATGAAAATCCAACAATCCAGCTGTTCCCAGTTGTCCAGGTAGATGCGATTGCCGAGGCGGCCTTGGCCGCTGAGGCGGCACTGGCAGAGGAGGCAGCACAGGCAGCAGCGGCCTTCGGTGTGACATGGCGAAATGGTTTGAAATGATGGGATTCCAACATTGGAGAGATTGGAGAGCCTTGATTTTTTTGGGTTTGTTGCCTGGAATTTATGGATATTATCAAAAGATTACCAATACATGAATACATGCGTAAGAGCTTGTCGTTGTAATATGCTGTAGATGTATAATTACATGTAAGTGGTATTCTGTTGCTTCCAATGGTTTTGCTCAATAGCAATGACCAACTGCAGCCAAGGTTGAAGATGAAGTGCCGGATTTCGGTGAAGAATTTGCGCCTGAAAATGGCACAGCTGTGATGATGATGCAAGAAATGCCAGAGGTTTGGTAGGGCGAAAGGGATGAGGTTGTTAGATGTTGTTTTTTGGTGGCAATGGCGGTGGATACCTTTCAGAGTTGCAATGCTCCGTTCCCACTCCTGCGAAGTGGGACTTATGCTGTGTTCCAAGTTTTGCAGTACATGGTTGGGAAAGCCACCAGGAGGAACTGGCAGAGGAAGGTGAAGAAGAAGCGGAAGAGGTGGGAGGGAACTCGTAATGACTATTGAACAACATGGAAAAGTCAGGTCAGTGCATAATATTCATCACACAGCCGTTGCAGAAGAATTTGAAGAGAGGGGGTGGCTACCGGATTTTTTCCAGAACATAAGCATGTTCAAACAATTTCAAACAGACTGTCCAAATTTGAGCCGGTTGAATTAATGGAGTTCAGGTAACGGTTTGGTTTTCTTCCAAATTGTTGCTTGGATGTTTCTGACTTATGACATGGAGGCAGATCCAGAAGCTGCAGATGAAGGAGAGGAGGCCTGGGCTGTATCGAGACAAGCTGATTGCAAGTTGATTGTCGTTATCTAATGTTCAGAAGAACAACATGTATAACATGTAAACATGTATCGTTTAACGGTATGATCAGGTATTGTTGTTCGAATGGCAATTGGTGGAATATGGGTCCGTCCATATGAAACGAATTGTCAGGGTGAAGCTGAAACTGGCGAGAGGCACAGACCATGGGGGAGAGCGGGGAATGCACATCCTGGTATGTGCCCACTAAATAGATTTCTGAAACATCAGCAGCTATACAGTTATGCTTTTTTGATTAAAGGCACTCCACGCTTCAAGGTTTGCGAGAAAATATGTTAAGATGCTCAGATTTCCCTGAGATTCTTGGAGCTTTTGAAGTTTCAACGGTGGATTTGGACATGTATTTAAACCATGCCAAAAAGATTAAGTGGAAAGAAACTCCTCAAATGCCACAAGCCTTGTCACAGGACGGAGGACTCCAGCAGGGCGGCCCAGGGATGGTTTTCACATGGAGTGCTGACTCTGATTGGCCAAAGAGCTGAATTGTTGTTGGAATATGTTTTTCTTTATGTCTCATTGGTTGATATTTGGTTGATAAACTCGATATTTTGGATATAACATCGCGTATCCATTCGGGTACTCCAGGACCAAGGCACAATCACCACCAGAATTATTGCATGTTTCTTCGGGGATTCCACTGTTACTGGGCTGGGGAAACATCCCAATGTATCCATACAAACAATAACAATGCTATAGATCGATTCTCCTATCAAAAAGGTGCTGTTGTTTATTCAATACTGTTGGGTTGAAACTTGATCCATGGTTATAAAGGTGGCATGGCCAGCTACTTCACCATCGAACAAAAAAAAACAAGGCCTACAGCCTCGAAAGCGATCAAGAGACATGTCGGCAGAAGCGCAGGTGCGAGTTAGTGTAAATAAAGAATCCAATGAAATTCCTCGTTTCAGTATGGTTATTATCCATGATTCTTGCGAGTATCATGTCTGGATTTTTTGGGGATTCCTGAGAATCCAATGTTATGTGATATGGCAGGAGTTGCTTGCAACTGTGTCACCTGCTGCTTGGCAAACACTGACAAATCGGCTCAATGGACTCAATGCTCCATGGCCATTGTAGATATATGTATACTTCCGTGTATGTGTATATATACGTATATATATATATATATTTGTAATTATATATGTATACCTATATAGCTTTGTGTGTATTATTTGCACTGCAAACTGCCAAAGTGTTTCTTTTATGTTTTTTTCAAATATCAACATAAACCCATCAAAACATATGACATATGAATCTCTTGTGTCAACGCTGCTGGGTCCACTGCTAACCACCCCAGGCAGCGTTATTAGGAAAGCTCCGAAGACTGGATCCAGCTACCGCCACGGAGGAGCAGTATATGGTAGATGTCACTTGCCTTTGCATCTTAAACACCAATATTATCTTTTATATATATATAAAGGATATGGTTCCATTTCAACATGTTCATAACTCTTGAAGATGAAGTCACAGAGATGGTAGCAGGCCTTGATGAAAGTGGAGAGTGTTGTTTGCATGTTGATTTTCACATTGCATGCTTTTCTCCTGGAGAAAGCTGGAAACATGTGGACCTTCACATCGCAAAACAAATTGAGATTTAGCGTGTCAGATCCAACTTGATACATGATATGTGTGATGATTAGTAAGTGCATGTAAGCATATATGTTATGTAATTCTGCCATGATTTCGTATCATGACATAGTCTATAGTCTATAGATCGGGTGTATCGCATGTGACCTGCATGCCCAACTTGTATAGCTCAGTGAGCTAGCTTGGGAATACATCCCAGTCCTTGATCCAATGACAAGTCTAAAGCACTTGAAATTTATTTGGTTCCTTTGTATCCAAATTGGAAACGAAGGGTTGTTGGTTTGATTTTCACTTCTGTAGCACTTGAGAAAAGATCTGTTGGGTGACATGTTGTAATTAACCCGAATTAACCCTTTGTTTGTTTGTTTGCTTGTTTGTAAGGAACATTATATATTATCAAACCCATCTCATCTCATCAGCCAACCATGGAAGCAACCAACCAGCCACCTGAAACGCGTTTCCCATGAGGGAGATTTGGAGGGTGAAGCCTTGGCAGAAGATTTTCACCTCACGAAGGATTGCTACTCTGCTCAGGTGCTTTACCCCAACTCTTTGGGAGATGATTTAAGGATCGACAGTTGATGGTTTATTTGATGAATTTCATTACTACTTGAAAGTGTTTTTTTAGGGGGGATAATGGCAAACCGCCGCAAAACTGAAATCAATTCAAATCATCATACATTTGCATCGCCAGGGTTCTTTCAGATTGAACCGTCATTGCAACTTCAAGGTTTGACAATGGGCTAGAAGCTGGAGCAGTGCACCATGAAACAAAGTGAAAGCATGTCATGGTGTCAGAATTACACACAGAGTTGCATATACATTTCTTTCACACTGGTAGACATTATACATCAACCCTAAGAGCCTTTACATCTTTACATTCTCGGAAACAAAGCCGCAGATGGATGGTACTTATGGAATCTAAATATTGGTTTCCAGGGTTTGGCGGCTTGATTCAGGGCCAAATCCACAACCTGGCTGGACAGGCCTTGGATGAGACATTGAAACCAATGCAGGAAGCAGTGAAACGGGTCCAGAGCCGTGTTACTTGGTGCTATGAGTCATGGTTAGGGTGTTTGGAACTGCGCATTTTTCTAGATCAATTAATGTACATATAGCAAGATATTCCTTATTCATTTTGAATGATTGCAAAATGCATGTCTCATATACTTGGGAATCTGAATCTGTGGAAGCCCCATTTCATCGTTGGGCAAAGGACTTGGATTAGGGAACTTGGAAGTTTCTTTTGGGAAACTGTCCTATCAAAGACTTGGAAGCTTTGGAGTTTGGGGTCATCCGAGTGACGTGACAGCTAGGTGCAATTCCCACCAAATACTCCGCTGGTGGCACCTTGGTACAAACCATATTTGCTGTAAGGTCAGGGAAGTTGGATGCTGAAGGCTTGCTTGAAGGGTTGTTGAACTTTACCATGCAATGTCCATTGTTCTGGCACGAGTGCGATAGCTTATTCTTGTGTTCCTATTCACAGGTCTTGACATGTAGGATCAGTTTTCCATTTACAAGTTGTTTTGCCAATGTTTTGTCAACGGTCAACACAGTTCCATATTGGAATCATGGACTATCATGGTGCGGCTGTGGGTTGAACCAAGCAATTTCCAAGTGATACACTGAATATTGTGAAATGTTGCCAGTGTATCTGACGTTTTGAAACTTTAGCATGGTTCAAACCTTACATGATAATTCCTGTCCTCTCAGTCCACCAAGGAAGTTTATCCAGGCGCCGTGATCGGTCGTGTGCAGTGTATGCTCACTTCTTCGCTACCTTGTATGGTATATGGGGTGTATGAATTAGACATATATTAGAACATGTTTCACATATTCCAATACACTTATACTCGCTTATACTTATACACCGTTGTTTTTTAGGTATGTTATGTATTGCAACGTCATTTTTGTCATTTAATGAAATGAGTGTTTTCTACTACATGTTCGTACATGAAAAAGGCGGATGATCTTTTTGGAATATGTGTGTAGACAACCTTTTTCTTGGGTCAATTGCTATGTAGTTGTGCACTGTAGGGACTCTCTATCATGAGACATTGTCAAACCCCATGAAAGAAGATTAGCAACTGCAAAAAATACCTTGGAGTCCCGGGTTTTAGCTGAGCCTGGTTTGGAAGGCACCATCATGCTGGCAGACTCCGCAGGGTGTCGTGACATCCCTGCTCTTCGCAGACACAACGTCAAGAAGGTGGGATTCCATGCAAGGATTTGGCAGACCCCTTTCCCCTTTTTGTGGGGGGGTAGTATTTGCAGTATAATTGTCCAAAATTCAAAATACCATCGATCCACCACCAATTGTTGTTGGTCACACTTGTGCATGTCCCATGTTGATTCCTACTTCTTTTTTCGAGAAAAAAAATACTTTCACTTTCTGGCCCGACCCATCAGAAATACATGAACTTTGCTTCAATCAAGGTCATCAATTGTTCTCCGCAGACCGTGTGGGCCTAAATGCATTCCAACAAATCTATGCTTTGCATGTTGAAAACCATCAGTGATTTTGCTGAATCTAAGGTCCGGGACACAGGCACAAGTATTCGTGTTATTGTTGGTTGGCACAGCAGCTCACCTTGACATAAACATCGTTATATGGAAAAGCAGTTGGCTCCTGTGCAGGAAGTTCGTTTTATGGACCAGGCATTGAGTACCTGGAATTGTGGCAAGATGAAGCCTGGCAAGAAAAAGGACGGCTTGGAATGACTTTCAAGACGTGGGAGATTTGTTGTTTTTATTGTTTCAAGAAGAAAAGCTTGCCAGACATATCAAAACAGATTCACAAATTATAAAAGTGACCAATTGATGTACCAATTCCATGATTCATATTATTCATATTGCATCATTTCACTGATTTTTTTTCAAATTATTTATGCATTCTCGCCATCCCTAAGGATTATGCTGACTACTGCATCATGAACGACTTCGATGTCACTTGGTCTTTTGCCTTTGGTGGCCTTACAGGCTGGGGCAATGCATTTTTTTACGGTGGAAAAGGGGTAAAATTACCTATAATTACCCATGATATAATAACCGCTTAGGCCAATGGGTAGTGTTAATGAGATTGAATGAGTAATTTTAGGGTAATTTTAGCCAATGGGTAATTATGGGTCATTATATTGCCCATTCAAGATAGATGTTTTTAGTCGATGGGTGTTTTTTCAAATTTGATGTATTCATGATATTTTGTTTGGATTATATATGTAAAGGAGTCTAAATAATTTGTACAGCCAGGGAGTGAGGAGCTTGTGAAAAAAATGGCAAGTAATGGAGAGCAACAGTTCCAGTCACCGCGCGCCAGATGGATGTGTGATGCTCCACTGCGAACAAGGCGTAAATCGCAGTTGCGCGTTGGCCATGGCTCTAAGATGCCCGGTTGGAGAAGATACTAAGGTAAGTTTACTGCTTTGCATCGACTTGTGTAAAGTTGTCTTGGGACTCCGTGCCCTGACTGATTCTAACTATAGGTATTGGATACTGACTACGATTAAAGCAAAGCGGGGTGGCATGATATTGTTTGTTTTTTGTATATGCATTCAGGGTTTGGGACTGACACTTTCAATCAGAACTTGCTGAAATGGTCGTTCATAATGAAATATCATAATTCATGTGATACGACGATTGCTACTAGGTTGAGGTGTAGGTATACTATTTTTCGATCAATCATACCACACTGTACACCATGCAAACGAGACAATGCGTGCGACATGCAAATTGTTCACAATACACTTGATGCATTCAGCGGTGCAGCCAATGAACTTTGTTGCCTGAGGAATGCGGCTGGTAAGAGAGACCCAGCAGCTCAAGGATGCTGAGGTTCTATTGAAACAAGCTTGGTGTTATGTAGCTGCCCGACACTTGTCCTGCAATCAAACTGACAAAGTATGGCAGATGTGCTTGAACTAAAAACCTCACATTCCAGCATCATAGAATATATGATTTTCCTTTGATACTCAGTGGCTTATTGATCTTATTGTCATGTTCCTGAGTTTCTGATTCGACAGCAGGAAATTCACGTTTGGTACCTGCTTGATCTTTTGATGTCTTTTGTATCAAGTTTATAGTTGTCATGCGTCTTTCAGTTTTTCGCGATTCCTGAATGTGGCGGATTCTGTTCACATCAACAGTCGTCTCTGTTTGGAGCGCACGGCCTTGGGCCAATGGACGATGGTATGACGCCTCGCCATATCTTAACCTGCCCCTGGCCATTTGCAAACGCTTGCCACAGTGCATTCTCGACGGTACCTGCGAACCTGGACATGGCGAATGTCCTACTTCCTGGCAAAGTTTCCAGGGAACATGCTATTTGCTCATTCGACATCATATGGTCTTTCCAGAAGCGCAAACACGCTGCGAGGAGCACCAGTCCACTTTGGTTTCGATTCACTCAGAGGAGGAGAACCGCTTTGTGCAACAACTCTGTGGAAGAAACTTTTGTTGGTTGGGCTTGCAGGAGTTCCCCAATACGGAGAGTTGGCGCTGGCTGGATGCCTCGGAAAACAGTTACACATCCTATTGGAATTGGGCCAAGGGAGAACCCAACAACCAGGGTGGTCATGATGAGAGTGTTGCGGTAATGAATTTCAACCTACAGGAGATGGATGAGAACTTGAAAGGTGTGTGGGCCGATGGCTTGTGGTATGATTTGCCTGAAAGTTTTTCGCTGGGAAAAGCCATTTGTGAGATGGAAGGACACTGCAAGAAAGGTTGGGAAGGTTTCAGGAATTCTTGCTATCAGCTGCAACGTTGGCCTGCGAATTTTCATGAAGCTCTTGGGCAGTGTGACGAGATGAAAGCTCATTTAGTGAGCATTTCGGATGCAGAAGAGCAGGATTTTGTGCAACGCCTGTGTGGGAAGAATATGTGTTGGTTGGGCTTGGAAGAAATCTCCAAGTCAGAGTCTTGGACCTGGCTTGATGGGTCCGCGCTGATCTATGAGAATTGGCAGCAAGGAGAGCCCAACAATTTTGGTGGCATCGATGAAAATCGAGCCATCATGAATTTGAATTTGCGTGAGGTCTTGAAAAAAGCGCCAGATGCTTGGGTCAGGAGCCAACGCGCAGAAGCCTGGCAAAGGGCCCAAGCTGCTGGGGAGACATCCAAAGGAACTGGATCCACCTGGGCTGATGGCAAGTGGTACGACGTTCCCTTGGCTTTCAACCTGGCCCTGCCACTCTGTGAGCGACATGGCTCTGGTCAGGAGTGCGCCTCTGGCGAGCAGGAGTTCTCCGGCAGTTGTTACAAACTCATTTTCCATCCTTCGGATTTCAACATCGCGGAAGAACGATGCCTGGAACACAACAGCTTTCTGGTCATCATTGAGAGTCAACAAGAGAACGACTATGTGCAAAGTCTGTGCGCTTCGCACTTTTGTTGGCTTGGCCTTCGAAGACATCGGGGATCATCACGATGGACTTGGATTGAAGGGAGCCAGCTCCAGTTCAGCAACTGGCAAGTTGGTGAACCAAATAACTTCAACGATGTGGCCGAAAAGGTGGCAATCATGAATTTCAACATGCAAAAGTATCGCCGTCAGGAGCCTCTGGCTTGGGCAAGTGGCCGGTGGTACGATGTGGATGGAGCATTGAAACTACCTAAGGCTATTTGTGAGAAGAAACTGGAGGGACTTTGTGACACTGGATGGAAAGAACATGAAGGTTCTTGTTACTTCAAAGTCACTTGGCACTACAACTTCCATACTGCAAGCCTTCGTTGCGAGGATATGGATGCAGAGTTGGTGAGCATTGGCACTTTCTCCGAGCAGATCTTTGTCCAACATCTATGTGGTCAACAGATGTGTTGGCTGGGACTTCAGGAACATCCACAGACAGAGAATTGGTTCTGGATTGATGGTACACCTTTGGCCTATGAAAACTGGCAAGTGGGTGAACCAAACAATGCCCAGGGGGACGAAAATCGTGCAGTCATGAACATGAATCTCAACTTTGAAGAAAATATGGTGCACCAGGAAATGCGTGAAGATCATATCGCAGTGGCATTGGCATGCGGCTTCCTGTTGCTTTTTGTGATCCTATTGGGTCGAGGGGCCATCCTTCACCGACGTCGCATGTTCATTCCACAGGTGGAGCATGATGAAGACCTCTTGGAGTTTGAGGAGCACGATGCCCGGTGTCCACCCTTGAGAACCTCTCTCGAGCCAGCAGAGTGACGGAACTTTAAAACATCCCGCTGCCACCATTTTTTCTCCCTCAAATCAATGAGCAGATGTAAGGATTTGGCATGGTAAAGAAATGTGAATTAATGTGATGTGGACGCTCTCCGATCTCGGCTTTTTGGTGTCTTGCATTTCCTTATTTAAGAGACTGGTATTTGCGCACCTTTCTCATAGCATATATAGGGGCGTCGATTTTGGAGAGAATACCTTAATTATCACATGCTGATTTTGGAGAGTTCCCGTGATGATATAAGAAAGGTTACGAAGGCATGAAAAGGATGAAAGAGGCAAGACAATATAAAGATCATGATAAAGATATACGCCACGCAACAAACATGTGGCAACAGGCAATACTGCCAAGTGGCAGGGTGGTTGGGTGGAGATGTTTGCGCTGGCCTCATGTGAGAGCATGCCCCCCATCTCTAGAATCAAGAGCACGCCCTAAAGAAATTCTAACATATATTCTGGAGAGGAGGTTTCCTAGGTAGGGAACTAGTGTGCTTTTACACGGGGAATATTCCTCTTCAGTGAGTGTCTCATACCTTTGGCTGTGGACCCTGTGAAGACCATTTTTAGGTCTCAAACGGTGATCACCAGGAGGGGGGATTTGAGAAGACTTCAAGAGCCGAGGAAAGAAGCGCGTGTTGGTGAACCAAAGCCAATCCCTCAGGAGAAACTTCTTTGGTTTGTGTATCTACGCTCACAAATTATGCATCAGATTTGGTTCACTGCCCCCGGAAGTTATCAAATTCATTTTAATTTATTCATGAATTCGCATACTAGAAGTCTTGAAGTCACCTAAGCGGAGTGTCTCGTGAATCTGCCAGTGGAAAACAGCTGTCCCATTCTGCCATCGCCAAGGTTTCCAACGTCAGTTGTTGCTCTTCGCCCGCATGGGCTGCCGCTGGTTTCCGACCCTGGATGGATGCTGGCGCAACGTCCAGGAGAGGCACATGGCGCAGTTCCGCACTTTCGCTCCTTGTCAGAATTCGGGGGCTGCAGATGGATGATTGGTTATCCCCTCACGTAGCTAAGTGACCCTCCGTGATATAGTGTCTAGATTCATGTTTGCCAATTGATTAATCCTTTAATCTTTTTGAAGGGGGGAGGCAACAAGTGTCTCAACGTAGAAGATAAGAATCACTCAATTCACTATGTCGGTGTTTGATCATGGTTTGACCATGTGAAAACAGAACATCGATATCTTGAGATTGAGGACGGCTCAATCAATGTGCCATCAATTCTGGAGTTCTGAGTTTGGATTTTGAATCCTCGAATCTAAGGGTTGAATATGTCATGTTTGAGTTTTTCAGGTTTGGTTCTGCCCCCTAGGTCAAGCACACCTGATTAATGTGATTTGTTTTTGGGGGGTGGAGGACCGCCAATCACTTCCAAAATTCATCCACCTACCTTAGACATAGACGGGGTTGGATTACATTCCTGCCAAAAGTCAAAACAACCCTTCCTACCCCAGCATGGCAAGACCTACTGTACATTTCTTTATCTCGCATCATGGATAGTATGACAATGTTGTATAAAGGCAAAGGTATTCCGTGAGGGTTTGCGAGTTTCCCACTAAGCCACAGGACGCTTTTCACAACTTCATTGTGCTAGCTGCTAGCGAGAAAAGTTCGACAAAAGGACCTTCTATGAGACCTTCTATGACGACTGCATGTTTTAGATCGCTATTAAAGATGCATCAGAATTTCAGAATGATTCTAGTTGGGAAATGAATTACCTAGTGGGTTTAGCACATCATCGACGCATAGCTTTGGTCCACAGCATGCATCCCGCTGAGGTCGAAGATTTGGCGAAGCAAATTGTGTTGCTCGATTTGAGATGTTTGTTTGGCCTCTGTCCTGGAACGTCCATCAATTCCAGCATGTAGATGTTTTGAAAATGGACAGCAGACAGATATGAAAATACAGCTAAGATACAATATCATACACACATGAGTGAACGAAGATACAACTCGTATACCGCATACCAATGTCTAATACACAATTATATAGCATGTCGTTTTGCTCCGTACATGAATGCAAGATGTGCACATCAGCGATCACCTTAAGTGGTATACCCACCCGTGTTCACCAAGGTGTGGAAATGCTGTTCCTTGGCCAAGTGATGTCACCAACATGTCACAACTGGATGGGTTGAAGTTGAGGAAACATGGGGGAATTGTCCCAACCAAATTTGGATGTTGAATCTTATATTGATTGCCAAACTTCTGTGTCATTATCAGATTATTCTCAGTAATTATTGAACATCGAGAATGGGGGAGGGATTCTAGGCCGAATCAGTTTTTTTTGAAGCGTGAAGCCCTTTGCTTTTGTTATGGACAGGTAAACCTTGCTTTGGTAGGACCAAGAGCTGCACATGTTGTGCCAGAATCATCCATCCAGAAACATGAAGCAAGATTCATGAATGCAAACATATGTTTGCCGCCATTGTTGGGCCAGTTGTTGGGTATTGTTTGGTGATGCGATTTTTCTTGACTGCATTGGTTTTGATTTATTATCAATGTGACTGCTGGCCTCAAGCGACTAGGTTCGCGCTTCGTGGCTCCAGGTATGCATCGTGCCGAATAGGAGTGAGAGGTCATTTGGGTAATCTCCCATTGGCTGAGGACTTTCCGTCTGGCAGCTGGTGGCGTGCCATTGTGTACATCAGAGACGGTGTGATGCGAGGTCACCATTTGGGAGCAATGTGGGGTGATTGTCATGTTTTGTTTGTTCTCTCATTTTGAGCTTCTTCATTGTCTTTGGTCATTGCACATCACCACTGTTATGACCACAAACTGTCACTATCGTACGATCGTCGTTGCAAACGCCAGCTGAGCTGAAGATGACTCCGGCCTTTGATTTGAGTAGCGATGCGAGTCGTCATAAAGTCACAACTCGGGTAAAGACTTATGCAGCCAATGCACCCTAGCTGCACAGGGGTAGGGTGGATGGAGATGGACTGGGATGGGACATGATTGGTTGAGATGTCAAGATATGACAGAATATGACAAGTTCAAGACACGCTTTTTCTTAAAGGCAGTGCCGCGCCCCAAAAAAGGAACGGGGGACTTGCACTGTACACGGCACTGGTCACTGGGACTCACTGTGATCGGTTAGATTTAGCAGGGGCACTAAATGGATCTAAATGGTACTTGAAGGCCAAACGCTTGACTGAAATAGACAATAATGGATAATGATAGGGGTATATTAAATGCACCATCTCCAAGCATACATTTTTTGGATTTTTTTTGGGTGCCAGAGGATCCAGAGGTTGATTAGCACCCATCCGATGCTACAAGCATCAGCAATGCAAGGCACTCCCCAAGTTGGTGGCAGCGGCGCAGTATCGCCTCGACTCCTAGGGGCAGCCAGCACCTGCAGGAGATGGGATTTTGTGTCACAATGAGTCACACTAGAAGTGCAAAAATTAGATTTTTAGAATGAAATATACATGAGTGCTTCCAAAAAACAACAACACTTCATAATTCAGCCACATTTCTTTTCCCACGTTTTTTTCTTAAATGGCCACAGGGATGTCCTTACTTACACAGCTTTGGGAGTGATAGAAGTCGTCTACAGCGAAGCTTTCGGCATTCAGGAAGAGGATGCGCGATGTAGCTGCGGTGGGATCCAAAAAAAGTCCGCCTTTGCACCTTCCGGACCCGGAAATCACCACAAGAAACAGCTAAGCATTATGAAATTTCAACGATACCATGATAATGAAGTCTTCAACAATCCCACCTGCAACCTCAAGATGTGATCAATTTCATTGGTTCAATTTGCAAGTTGGTGAGTTGCCTCACCAGTTGTGCTTCAAGGCAACTGCCCAGCTGTCCAACAATGATGGACCTAGCCAACCTTCTGGTATCTTGGACAAGAAGAATTTCTAAGAGTTGGCAGCTGATGACTTGATCGTCCAACATGGAGGCAGCATTTTATGACAAAATTCCATTGAGCCCAAGCTTTTTCATTAGCGATTTCAGAATGTTCGGCTCAGGCTTTGGTATGCGACTTGGAGGTCTTTTCGAAGGGTTTGGCTACCCAGTGGGCACGGAAGTTGAAGCAAGAAAAGTGAGAGATTAGTAGACTCTTTGATGCCGGAACTATATGCTGGTGCTGATATATTTTTGGACCTAAATAAGCCCATCAAATGGATGTATGGCAGATGATTTGTAGCAAAGGAGAGGTGTTTTGTCCGTTGACAACCTACCAGAATCATATCCCGATCATACATCCCCTTTTGTAAACTCTCACGGCAGCATACGCAATAGCAAATAGTGGTGCGGTATATCATGTCATGTGCCGTTATATATATATACTTGTCGTTGCCTTTGTTTGAGGATGATAGGGAGGAACTGCGGGGAAAAACGCGCACGGAGCTTGCACTGACTTAGGTCACCATTGCTGGGAGTCTACCTGACATGCCTTGATCCTGTCGGTGGTATGGGAATGGACATTCACTGCAGCGGTAGCTCTCCGCCAGGGTCCGAGTCGTAACCTTGCCACACCTCAGCATGGAGTTCGTCGGCCGCCCACAAACGATTCTGCCCGGACCTTTCAACAGTACTTGACTTGTCATATTTGTTGGCTGTTAACATGAGGAAAAGGGGGGGGTTCAGCAGTCTGGATTCGCTTGGAACAATTTGATTTAGATGTTTGATCCCAAGCATGTGGCTTTTGTGTTCAAGAATGTGCACCTATGTTCACTTTGAATTGCCGATGCACGACCATCATGAGATCACAATCATGATTGTTACCTTCATCTTCATCATTTTCATCATCATGTTTGAGGCTCGGCGTTACTTGAAATGCACTGATCTCAGCATTGACACTTCATTTGAATTTCGGAGTCCAATGTTGGCAACATGGCCGTAGAACACCCGGTTGAATGACATATTCAATTCCCCACCTCCAAGTTGACACTTGCGACATTTCAGATCAAGTGATGCTTCACAAATCTTGGTTGCCGAGCATCATTTGCACACAGATTATTTGACCTTCACCTCAAGGCACCAGTCAAGATGCAATGAATGAATCCTGCATCCCAATCTCAATATCATGTCTGATATATTATCCTAATGCCAATTATCAATTTTAAAATGATGATCCCAAATACGATCCCAATACTATTCCAATTATCCAATACCTTTGCAAGTCCCTAAAGCTTGGCTGAGGCGATGAGAATCAAAGTGTTATGAATTCCAAGGTGGTGCAATCGGGAAGGGTCAGACATTTAAGTGAAAGTGTGGGCAACCTGGTGCACCTTGTATCACGAATTATCACGATACTGGTAAGTCGCCATTTCACATGACAGAAAATCAGTCAGAAATACTGAACGTCACGAGTAGTTTATGAATCAGTTATATAGCAGCTTAGCATATATCCTTTATGGCTGCTCTCTCTCTCTCTCTTTTCCAAGGGCTGTAGAAAGCATATCAACCCATGGTATGCCAGGTGAGCATCGCCGAAGCACTGCTTCATCTTCGCCACTTGGGTCGGGTCCTTTCTGCCAGATAGCCCATTGCAGTTAGGTTGATCCGTTGATGTTCTCAATGAAGTCAATTGAGCTCAGCCGAAATTGATCCAAAATCAGGTTTAGACATACGTATGCCAGATTTATGATTTGATATTTGGAAATACTACAAAGACTCAATCTTGTTGACATGAACAATTGATATTTCAGGTTTAGATGTGCAGATCTCACAAGTTTTGGCGAAGCCGGGGGGCTGAGCATTGTGTGTGTGTGACATTCAAGAACTTTCAGATACCTTGAAGCTGTAGCGGTTTGCAGAAGCTTCGGCACCTTTGACTAGAAAGCTCTACATTTGGAAAAATGATTGCAAAAATGAACGCAGGCACAATCCTGTATAGCCTTTCAACGGATCATGGTGATGCTGATATCATGTTTGCACATTCCTGGCATGCATTCGATTCCCACTGTGCGTTGCTATGATGTGATAATTGTGATGCGGAGGTTTCAGGAATTTGCGCAGAATCAGATCACCTTGGCTGCCATGGTGGATGTGGTATGGACCTTGTTTCAACACCATGACGCTGGATGTGGGTAAGCCTGGTAAGCTATTACAGCCTCACAAACCCGTGAACCATGCAGGTCTTCCAGGTCATGGATCGTCCAGCCTTGCCGTTCGAAGATGCTGTGCAGTCGCCTAGCGTAGGGAAGCCCAAGGATGGGTTTTTATTGAATGAAGTATCGCCTGGAATTGTCAGAACCCATAGATTAAAGGTATGTCAAATTGATTTAAATTGTCATATATCATGATGGTCATGAGTCATGACCATGATGGAGACTCGTTTTGATACACCGGTTCTGCATGTATTGGGGGCTCAACTTATTAATTTATGTACCAACGTCATGTGATATTCTGTCCCCTCATGTGACTGCCCTGGAAAAAAGTCTCCTTTGCCGCACCTCGGTTCGCTATCCAACCTACCCCGAAATCGAATCAACATGTGTACTGCCATCAAACTTCATATGTGATTGTGAGGAAACATGTCGTGGAATGAGAAGACTCATAACCACTCATAGCATTCAGATGGGTGCAGTTTAGTTCATCGCTCCCATCGCCTTCCAGGCCATGTTGATTGACCTATTGATGTATGAGGCGTGAATGTGTGGTGAATTTGCTGGTCGGGTGAATGCGTTCTTTTTGTTTAACGCACCTAAAAGACAACACATGCACTAACACAAGACGTGGCATATGTATCAGTTTTTTTCAGTTTGTTTTTGTTCAGTTTACCGTCTCTCAATCCACATGTGCCAAAGTTGCTTTCCTTGACACTTTGTCAACGTGCACCCAGGAGCCCAAACTCTTTCCTACTGCTTTGGAGTTGCTATGTTCACATTGCTCCAGTGACCTTGATTGAATGGACTGTCACTGTGCCAATCCTCACATGCATTTGAAGGAATAAGTGATGATAGTGATGTGATGTTGAGATTTGAGATAGGATGTCCAGTGGAGTGTGCCTTTCCGACACCTACCACACCTCAAAATTCTTGCGTTATCAGCATGGGGCCAACAGAGCGGGATTAAGGTGAGTTCTTGGACGAGCTGCTTAAGGTCTCCCCACTGTGGGGTCCAACTTCTCATGTGCTTGTTGGGTGGTGCCATATGGCAACTTTTGCAATAAGGCAATGAAGGAGTCTTTACATTTGATTTGCATCAACTGTCCAAAATATGGCCCGTGGCTTTTGATTTTGGTGGTGCAATTCACATTCAGGGAATTTCGGGGACCAAGTGTATGTCCATGGATTGTTTGCAGACTATTCTCCATTGTTCAGTATCTTTCAATGTTCTGGTTATCATACTCATCCTGATTTTTGGAGATTCCAACTCTTTTTTTTGGACCCTGGGACCCTTCCCTCCTAAATTTGACCAATTAATAAGGTTCATGGTCGATGGCCCTAGGCACCACATCACGTGGTTCCACCCACGCCAGGTAACTCTTTTATCGGAACGCCAGGATGCTCTTATGACCGGAGCCATAGATGTGGAAGGGTTTGGGCAGCTGAGTTGACAAGGTTGAACCTACATACACATATTCCTTGTAGTTGGTGTTTTGATTGATTAAACAGTTTTATCTTATCCTTTTGTTGTTGATAAATATATGAAGTTGATGAGTGTTTTGTTCATCATGTTTGCGCGCAAAACGCACTACTGATCCAAAAATGGTTATCCTGAGGCAACAGCTCAAGTCAGATGTAGCGCAGATGAGCGGCTTGGCGTAGCTTTTGTGAATGGTTGCTTAGTGGTTCCCGTGCTTTTGAACCGTATTTTTGAGAAGGAACCCCCTAATCTTGGACTCACTACATAGAATGATGGCATATGTTAACTATATAGTACATATATAGATAATGTTGCAATGTTACAACGGTGTCTGAAGACATTACGGTGGAAACGTTCCATGATTGGAACATGTTTGAACGATGATAGTGATGATGGGTTAAAGGTTCTTGTATAAAGAACAGACTGGACACAGGGAAATGCACAATGACTGGGCTGATGGTAGCACAGCACAGGCAAGATCCTCTACAGTTTCGAGAATTGGGGCAGTCAGGAGAGCGAACTGTTGAGTGAGGGCTGTTTGGGTGTTGGCGTCAGTGTCCATGTCAGTGTTGACAGTGCAATGCATCCGGGAAACTAGGTGCAGCAGCATAGATGAGGGAGCACTAATGGGACGACATGGCTTGTTCACACCATAGTAGCTAGCAATTCTGTCATTCGGCCAATGCTTTTCCCCCCCCAGACCTAAGATGACCAGCTGGGCTTGGTGAGGACGATTACGCCCCACGCGACACAGAGCCCCTGAATGAAATAGAAGAGATTGGTGAGAGCCTCAAATATTCCACAGATTCCCGCCTACCCAATGATTCCAAAGAGTGTTTTTTCACAGGCAGACATGGGAGGTTGGTTTATATAGCATTATATAGCCTAGTTTGCGAAGCTTTGGCCTGGAATGTTGACAGGTCTGTTGTTTATTGATAGACCTCACTCTGAATACCGCTCGATGGCACCATACACGATTGTCCCATGCATTTTCTATGACCTATTGAAGCTATCAACGGTAGCCAAATGATAGCAGATCCACTGGCGCGTCGTGGCCAAGGTAAACGTCTTCAGAAGGCTTGTACAGGCAATTCTGCAGCGTCAGGCAGATCGGCTTGTTGATCTTGTTGCCAGTCATGCAGATCGGTGGGATTGTGGCAGGAGTTTGAACTTGAACGTTTCTGATGTCCGATTCGCAGGTATGATGGTGCAAGATATGCTTCTCCACACAGACTTTGTATCCATTGCTGGCTACTGGCTGATGTTAGATTGGCAGGACACCTGGGGTGACACGCTGTAGATGCATCCATTATCATACATTACTACATTACACATGATTGTTTGGCTGGTATTCTCATTCACCGGTCACAGCCTGGCAATAGTTGGCTCAAGCTTTTGGCTCAACAGCTTGATTACTATCAGGTGAAGTCCTGTTTCTAGGTGATCAACTTTTCCGGGTTGAAAATATGCTCACCCAAAATATGTCTTACGTGGCCGACCACTCTGAGAGGTCTAGCGCATATGGAAGTTACGAGCCTGTTGTGCAAGTGGGTATGCAGCCTCCAACCCCTTCCCCACAAGGGGCTTCCCACATGGGAGAAGGAAAGCCAACGTACACACATTTGATGCAGCCAGTCACAGCTCCTTGCATGAACGAGTCCGCTCTGCTGAATGGACGTTTGCCCCCGGTGACTCTTTTAACTTCCCGCGGAAGTTAAAAGAGTCACTGGGGGCAAACGTCCTTGAAGCCGGCAAATCAGCAGAATGCCGACAAGGAGTCGTGTGCCTAAGAAGCTTGGCTTGATCATGACAAGTTTGGAGCAGAGGATAATGATAAGGGTCCGAGCGAAGACTACATGTTCTTTGGTAGCGACCTGAAACCTGTGTTGCCAGTGGCTCTTGCTGTCTCAACTTTGATTGGTGGCCTGTGCAGGCTCCTGGTGCAGATTCAGATGTTACAACCACCGCAAAAGGTGCAAAGAGCCACAGCTGCGATAGGGTACCGCTGTGGCTCTTTGCACCTTTTGCGGTGGTTTATGGCATTGTCTTGGAGTGCATGGCGTATTGTGCCTTTGCTGATCCTGGGCAAGTCAAAACGACTCGAAACATAAAAATTGGTGCTCTTGGTGGCATGGACATCGAGGAGGGGATGCCGCGGGGTGCACACAAGTCGTAGTAATATTCCCGTCCTATCCGCCACTATGATCATTACTGCAAGTGGCACTTATGCAATAATGCATACTTGCCACTTGTAGTAATGATCATAGTGGCGGATATTAATGTCATCGGTCTTCTCAATCACAGTGCAAGTGGGTATGCAGCCTCCAACCCCTTCCCCACAA